>JAODJU010000045.1:4714621-4735356 GCA_026776725.1 Gnathonemus echidnorhynchus | reverse complement strand
TGTTGGGCTTCTAAAGCATTACGGAAAGCAAAACCGTAAACGGAACAAAAACAAAAGCATTGCAATCCTATTGTTCCATACACCTAGCCAAAAAGCAGGCGGGCGCTGCCATAGCCGGAGAATCGGAGGGCGAGGACAGCGAGAGCGGTGGCGAGGGCATATTCCGTGAGAGGGATGAGTTTGTGGTCCGAACTGAAGACATTAGTGCCCTCAAGGTCTGTGCTGTTTCCTCCGTGTTTACGTTGTGCTTCCCATTTGCTGCTTGTGTGCTTCCTGTGCATTCCCTGTGTCTGTCCTGTGCATTCCCTGTGTCTGTCCTGTGCATTCCCTGTGTCTGTCCTGTGCATTCCCTGTGTCTGTCCTGTGTAGTTCCCATGTGTCTCCAGGGCATCCTGTATTCAGCCTGTGCGCTGCTTCTGTGCATGCTATGCTTCCTGTGCACAGACTGTCCCTGTCGCATCCCAGGCAATGTGTGTGTCTCCAGGGGGTGTAACTTCTGCCTTCCCCCTCAGCTCGCTCTGCAAACGGGCCGGGAGCCCCCACCGATCTGGAGGGTGCAGAAAGCCCTGCTGCAGAAGTTCACGCCTGAGATCAAAGATGGACAGCGACAGTTCTGTGCCACCAGCAACGTGAGTGGCTCTGCTTTTCCCTGGGAGACTAGAGGGAGACAAAGTTCAGCCCCCCTGCCTCCCATGGACATTCTGCAGTGTTTCTCATGCGCCTCTTTCTTCCCCAGTATCTTGGGTACTTTGGGGATGCAAAAACTCGCTATCAGAGGCTCTACGTGAAGTTCCTGGAAAACGTCAACAAGAAGGACTATGTGAGGGTGTGTTCCCGAAAGCCCTGGCACAGACCCGCGTTGGCACTCAGGTAGGTGTGCCCAGGACAAATTCCATGACCCGTTTTAGTCATGGCTCAGAGCCTCAGTTCCTGAGTCCTTGTCCTACCTACAGAACATGTACTCCTCCCCCAGGATTAAAATCGGGTAACACTGTCCACATGGCCCGTGTGCTTCTCTCCCCCCAACAGACGCCAGTCCCTCCCCAAGCCAGCTGCCCCGGCCCGTAGCCAAACCCCACCCCGTGTGGAGAGAGAGGAAAAGGAGAAAGAGAAACAGCGGGAGAAGGAGAAAGAGAGGGAGAGGGAAAAGGAGAAAGAAAAACAGCGGGAGAGAGAGAGGGAAAAGCGGGAGAGGGAGAAGGAGAAACAGCGGGAAAGGGAGAAGGAGAAAGAGAGGGAAAAGGAGAAAGAGGAGGAGAGAGAGAAGGAGAAAGAGAAGAAACTGGTAGCACTCCCAGAGAAAGTAGAAAAGAAAGGCAGAGGAGTAGAACGAGGCAGAGCGAAGGAAGATAGGAAAGGAGGAGGGGAGAGGAAAGTGGAGCGCCCGGCACGCGTCCGACCCGTCAGGGTGAAGGCAGAGCCCCCGCCCAAGAAGAGGAAGAAGTGGCTGAAGGAGGTGCCCTCCTCGTCAGACTCTGAGTCGTCCCCTGACCCCCCCAGCGAGGATGATGGTGAGATTGCTGAACCTTTGTGGGGGGTGGGAGTTTGGATGTGGGGGTGTGCGTACGTTAGCGAGTAACCGGCCGGCTGTATGTGACGCAGCGCCACTGCTCAGGGGGGGACCCGGCAGCCGCGCCATGCGGGAGATGTTCCGCAGCTACGTGGAGATGCTGGTCAGCACCGCGCTGGACCCTGACATGATCCAGGCCCTGGAGGACACGCACGGTGAGCTTTCCGGAAAGATTCCCCAGCCAGGGAGGAGTGGGCTCACCGGCTAACCATGTTACTCCCTCTCGTAGACGAGCTGTACCTCCCACCGATGAGGAAGATTGACGGCATCCTGAATGAGCAGAAGAGGAGGCTGCTCAGGAGGGTCAACATGAGCTCACAGCACCAGGTTTGCCCCCAGCGCCCCCTACGGGCAGCCGCCTGACCCACAGCTAATGAGTGCTGTGGCAAACATGGGCTCAGCCTCTGCCACTGCTCTGCCCCCCCCATTCCAGGAAGCCCTGCACTGCTTCCCCCAGATGACAGCCGACCCCCTGGACGCAGGAGCCGTGAGGGTGCGCCTCGGCGGCGACGGCTACAACCGCAAGACCCTGAACCGCATCAAGAGGAGTGTCGGCAAGCAGCAGGTGGGCCGATCCCGTCACCCCCCCCCCCTCCCCCATTATGACATCACTGGCTGGACATTTCCCCCTGACTGCCGCCCCTCATTCTCTCTCTCCGTTCGCAGGACCTTAAGCTGTCGACAGAGACGTGTCGCATCTACAGCCTGTATCACTCGCTGCATCATTACAAATACCACACGTTCCTGCACTGTAAGAGAGAGGTAAGGACACTAGGGGGGGGAGCAGAACGCCCACACACGCCCACCCCTGCATATCCACAAACTGTAAAAAAGCAGGAGAGTGAACACCCCCACCCCCACCCGCAGACGGATAGCATCGAGCAGGCGGCGGAGGACCCCGGGCAGGAGGAAGTGGTGCAGCAGTGCATGGCCAACCAGGGCTGGCTGGAGAGCCTCTTCAACTCCTTCCTGGAGCTGCTCACCCTCAGCGCCAAGGTCTGAGGGCTCCGGCCGGGGGCAGGGCACGAGGAAGGGGACCCCGGGAAGGGCGGTTAGACATTTTCTCCACCTTATCCCCAACAGGGCTGTGGCCTGTAAATAATAAATGTCTCCCCAGCATCCCGTTACCAAAGGGCCCAATTGTGGCCCTGGGGATGTGGGGGGGAGGGAGAGAGAAGGGCCCTGTCTGTGAGCACTGAGCCATCCTGGTCAGGGTGCAGACACTCCTACGAAGGGGCCTGGACTGAGACCATGGCATGCACCACTGCGTTTATCCTGAGGGGGGCGTCAGTGCGTCACATGGATGAAGGAGTGGGAATGTCACTGAGATGGTGATTTGGATGGAGCTCATGGCTGTGAAGAGTTTGGGGTGATCTTTATACAGGCATAGGCAGTTAGTGATGTTATATATGAACAAATTTAAAAAAGTATATATATATAAATATATAATTATGATTTTTATTATTTATACAAGGACATTTTTAAAAGGTACCTTCCCTGGCTGGGATAGTTTACTATTATTATTGTTATTATTTTAAATAATGATATTTTGCTAAGGTGTAAATGAAACGGCCTACCCATAATTCCTTTGGTGTGTCTCTGTGGCGAGACATGAAGGACACGAATGGAAAAGGGGGCGGGGAGCCAGGAAAGGGGGCGGAGCCAGGAAAGGGGGGCGGAGCCAGGCTACAGCCTGTCTTTGCAGAAGACGGCAACAGGAAGAAGCCACAATAAAGGATGTAACAAGGCAGAGAAATGCTTGTTTTCTTAAAGAAAACGGCATGATGGAGATGCAGATGAAGCATGTGGTTACGCGACTGTCTTTTTATGTTTCTCTTTATTATAATGATTATTTTTTGAACATTCCTCTTTTTTCTCCTGAAGTATTGACTTTCCTTGTAAATATTGTACATATGCAGCTGTCGCCTCTCACATTCTGGATCCTTCTCTGTACATTAACTACCTGTATTTGACAAAAGCAAATAAAAACGTTAAAATAATGAAAAACCTGAGCGCGGTGGGGGGTAGCGGTCACGTCTAAATTTGTCTGCCTTAGCTGTGTGAACGGTAGCCTGTTTATTTCTTCCTGTGTTTGTTGTTTCTGCATTATGTCCTCTGTGATGAGATTTATTTTGTAGCATTGACTGTATTTTACGTCAGCACCTTGTCCTGTGTTACTCCCTGCCTTGATTCTAAAAGATTTTAAAAGGTGTTTCGTTATGATTGCTATTAACACTCATGATTTTGGCATTGATTCGCGTAATACATGCCTGTATCAGGATCGCTGATGACACAACATCACCGGCTGTTTGTCTTATTGACATAGTTCTGTGTCATCATCGTCATCATTTCCCAGCTGCTGGACCTGTGTGGGGGTGACAGCATGCTGGCCAGGTCACGCCATGCCTCTCTCTCCATGACCCCGGACTCCAGCTTGCTCTGGGGTAGTGTTTCTCAACCGGGTCCTCAGGGACCCCCAGACAGTCCACATTTTTTGCTCCCTACGGGGACCGGCTTGAGGAATACTGCTCTGGGGGGTTTATAGATGTTGTCATGCTCCACCCCAGAGCCTTCACTCCAAGGACCGTACCTGGGTCTGCTTCCGCAAGGCATGCGGAAACCCCAAAGCACCCCAGCAGACTCCTCTCTATCCCGCCGAAACACACAGCAGTTTGCTTCACAATCCTGCCCGCTGACATACACAGCCACACCCTGCAGCAGGGACAGGACCAGCGAGGACGGAGGGGGGCACGACGTGAAACATGCAGAGGACACCGATGACCGACGGCGCCTGTGGGTCACCGGGTAACGCAGGGGGAGGAACCTGCTGGCTGCTGCAGGTAATGGTGGCTCTCCCTGCAGACCCTGCAGCTTTCTGCCAGCATGCTGAGCATGGGGGTTCAGCTTCTCCTTCACCCTTAGACCCTGGAGCAGCACAGCGAGGAAGGTTCAAGGCACCCCACGAGCACACAAAGGACCCCTCCGCTTGAATCTACATGGTATATTTAGTTAGTGGGGACAGCCATGGCTTCACATACCTTTCCTCCCGCAGTCCACAGACTCGCTGTTCGGGTGCATTGCCGATGGGACGTTTCCCATTAAATTTCCTTTCTAATATGAATGTGTGAGTGTGTCCTAGCCCAGAGTCCGGTCGTCTCTGTCAGGGTGATGCTGAAATGGTTCGTAGCCAGGTAGTTAAGTGCAGCAGAGGTGGAGAACGGAAGGGGGGGGGGGGGGGGACAGGTTTCGGTACTGACAAAATATTATTATTGCTGTTTCCATGCAGTTCCTTTCTTGTCCTTTCTTGATAACAAGAGTAGCAGCAGACAATGTCATAGATCTGCCACCAGGTGGCAATAAAGAGCAGCATCTTCCTGAGGTGCAGAAAGAACCTGATTTTCCTTTTGCTTGTTTTTTATATAACCTGATCAACTCTTTGTGACCCTAGAAATCTCGCTTCATCGGGCTCCTGTCTACAGATTTTGAGGTTGATGTTAAAGTCTTGACAATCTTGATCATATGCTGTGAGCATCATGAAACTGTGAGCGCTGTTGGGTCAGTCAGCACCCCATTCCTGTCTCCCCAGTGCACAGACAGTGCTTGAGGACAGGTGTTAGCATAGGCATCCCTATCTCCTGAGAGAATAACAGAGAAAGATGTTTTAGCAAAACATCCCAGGTGGAATAACTACATTGGCAGTTCCATCTAGAACATTTAAAATGAGTGTCAGGAGGAAAAGAAGGTGCAGTGTCTAGAACTGTCCACTTGGGGGCACTGGAGCCTGGACACCTATTTTCAGCCTTTCTAACAGGCCTGTTAGCAAGCTGACTGTAAAGAAGCAAACAGGGGTAGGTTATTGCATCCTTCTGAAGATTATGTGTCAATCAATGTTTTGCAATACAGCTGGTATCTATAAATGTTACTGCTTAGAAACTGGGAAAAACAGCAATTCCTTTGTAACAATGATTTGTTTCATTTAAATGGATCATTGTCCTACTATCCAATCACTGTAGGTGAAATCCATTTTTCTTCTCTTGATGCGCATATACCTCAATGCACTGGCTCTCTTGTGCCCTCTGGCTTCTGTAGATGATACTGCACCGTGTCTTTATAGCCTCATTTCTCCATCATCGTCCTCTTCCCTGTTAGCTCTGCTGTGCCTGCCTGCTGCCACAGGGTGATGATTCCCAGACACTTCTCTCGTCCCTAAGCATGTTAGCAAAAGTAAACTGAGCACTGAGTGAGAAATAGTGTTCAGGATTAGGGTTAAGTATTCTAGCAAGGGTTAAGGACAGAGTAACAAAGTATATGGGTAACTGCAGTTACCTTGTCCAGCTCCTGCTTCTGTGAGCGTCCATGTGGCAAAAAAGAAGGGGGGCTGCGGTGGGGGCACAGAAGCATTATGGGTAATGGAACCCAGGGCATACTGATATGCATCAACGTGACGGACGCAGGCTGAGCGCCATCGCTGACAGGGATCAGCTGGCTCTGGCATTTATCTCATTAACACACGTTCACAGCCATACGTCCTGGAAGAATGAGGTAGCTAATCTAGAGCAGGCAGCCTCGCCTTGCGATGAGTCAGATTGGATTCTAGAACATTCCAGAGATAACAGAGCATGATAACACTCTCATTCTCCACTCACCATCTTCCTCTCCCTCTCCTCTGTGTTGAAGAAGAAGCACTGACCATACTACCAGAAAAAGAGGAGGAGAGCGGGTGTTTGCGTTTCCACAGCAGCTGATAGGGGTGCTGAGATTCATTAGCTATGACGTCACAGTACCTGCGCATTGAAATCCCGCGGCTGTCTCTGCACACAGTCCTGTCTTCCATACACTGCATGATTCCTTCCACATTAGTCTCTCTCTGACCAATATGGCAGCACAACCCTCTAGGCAGCTGCATTCACACCGGACTTGCTGCATTTTGAACTGCACCAGCATCAAACTGTTTACCACGCAGTTTGTACAGGCTTCTCCATTATAGCTGGGTGGCGGCAGCAGGTCTTCACGCTGTGAGATAACGTATAATCAGAACGCTTCCGTTATGAAGGTATGAAACTCTTGTTTCTTCGAGAATTGTACGTCTGCAGAAAGCGACTGAAGCAGAAGGTAATAAAATGGAAAGAAATGAGAGTTGTACATACCAGTGGCTGCTCTCCTCCTTAATGTCAGGCCAAATAAAAGATGACGATGATTTCCTGAAGTGTCCTTTGTCCTGCACTGTCCTTGGCTGGATCTCCTCTCTATAATCTCTGTTAGGTCTCCACCATGTTCATTTCTGTACTCTTACGCTTTGGCACTCTATCTGTGACGCTCAGTTCAGCCTCACTGACCAGTTCTGCTTAACCTTTTGTCTTTTTTATTTCAGATTGTTTTGTCACTCTACTCTTTCTTCCTGGTCTTTCACGATCATAGTTATATATTATTTAGAGTTATATATTTTTACTTTTTTATTATTATTTAAATCATATGTAGCAAATGCTTTTATCCCAAGTGATGTGCATTTGACAAAGATGGGCGAACAAATGGGCATTAAGGGCCTTGCTCAAGGGCCCGACAGTGACATGACTCTGCCGACAACAGGATTTTAACCGGCAGCATTCCAAGTACAAGCACCGCTTGCTAGTCTGCTGGGCCAAACGGCCCCCCCATAAGCTTGCTGTCATACTGTCACTGAAAAAAATTTTGACTCCATCAGTAGTGACTGAAATGAATTACAGTGGCAAGCAAACCTTATGAGTAGATTCAGTTATTAGCAGAAGTATTTATTATCCTGTGTGCACTGGCAAATAGTGTACCTTTTAATGAACATAAATGTTTGATAATTGTTCTTGCCTCCTGCTTTAATGTGAGTACATCTTAGCCTGGTTGGTGGGCACAGGGCAGATCACTGATGGGCTGCATGCTCTTGACATCGGCTTTTTCTGGCAGACGGGCGACCGCAGGAGACAGGTTGATACTCACGGGGTAATTAGAGAGCTCTCCCAGCTAAGAGGTATGCAGGGGTATGGGCGGCCTTTAATGAGGGTCATTAAACAGAGGCAGACAGGAATACAGGCACAATCAGGACACCTGTGTAAAATGGTCAGGAACATGGGTCCTGAGTGGGGGAGCGAGCATGAGGTTGGGGATGAGGACAGGGCAATTATATTGGCTCTTTGTGGATAATTAACAGGAGAGGGGGGAGTAAATGTAACAGTGAATGGCCCCCCACACTCCAAAAAAGACAAAGCATGACATATGCAGTAAGAGCAGGGGTGGGGGCAGGTAGGAGGTATATATACATGTCGTGGACAGTCTTGGGGAGCTGGACGTGAGCAGCCACACCACTCCTCTTCATTGCTTTCAGGCTCATCCTCAGACACCCGTGGTCAAATAGAGGCACAGAATCTCACTCTCCTTGTGCTGCCCATCCAATGTGCAGCGTTAGATTGCAGCAGGCCCATCTCTGCATGCTGTGTCTGCTGTCTCTCGCTTGCAGTGCTTTCGGGCACCGGAGGCTGTGCGGCACCCAGCTGGTGGAGGCATTGCTCTTTGTCTGTGGAGAGAGGGGCCTCTTCTACCAACCTGGGCGGCGGGTGAGGAAGGGCCAGCTTAAGTGTTTGTTTCTGGAGGCTAAGGGCTGCTTATAAGGTTCTCAACAAAGTGATTTAATTAAAGTTTGATGTGCTGCATGTCCACACTCTGGCTGAATGAATAATTCAACTGTATACCAACAAACTCAGATAGCCACGGAGAAGCAAGATTTCTTAACTTTACTAGAGACAAATCCAAGAGTCCAAAAAGAGTTTAAGGCTTGATGATCTCTTCCTTTTGCAGGAATTATGATGCATAACAGTGACCCCTACCTGCAGGAAGACCTACTGGAGATACAAGTAGGAGACACGCAGAAGAAGAGCACTGCTAGAATCACAAAGAGAGGGATCGTGGAACAGTGCTGTAATTTCTACTGCAATTACTATGACCTGGAGAACTACTGCAACACATAGAGAGAGAAAATTAAGTGGGCAAGCATTTAAGAGAGAATTAGACTGATCATTATATGGTGATAAACAAAGGGATGTTCCAGAATGAGTGGCACAGTGGAGGAGTAGCTAAAGGCAGTAAGAGACTGCATTTACTTTTGATGTTCATGTTAGTTTTTGCAAAAAACAAACAAAAAAATCCATCAAAGACAGATTGTAAATGTGTCGCAAAGTAGTGTATAAAAAACTGACGGACATATGTACATATATAACTGGAATTGCTGCCTTGCAGTTTAATAAAGTACTACGTACTTAATTATTTTATTGTTATTTTTATCAATTCAATAAATAAACTCATAGGTGAAAGGCCTTTCGTTATCTGAATTTCTTTTGGTGGCCAGGGGTACCCAAGTCCAGTCCTGGGGGGCCAGAGCCCTGCACATTTTTGGGTTCCCCCTCATTTAACACACCTGATTCAACTCCTTGTGCTAATTACCACACAGCTCTTGAGCTGAATCATTTATGGTGGAACAGGGAAATAACTAAACTACACAGGGCTCTGGCCCCCCAGGACTGGAGTTTGACACCCCTGCTCTAGGCAAACCGAAAAATCCAGTTTCCCAATATACAATCAGGGTAGGTAGCATCAAAGAGTTAAAAGAATTACTGAGCCCCGGTATCTGCGATGGAAGCTTAAGATGTACCCCAGCCTGTGCCTTATGCGATCTGGGCAGGGTTCCAAGTACCCCATTGATGCTTATCGGGATAAGCGGTTAAACGATGACTGGATGGATTTACTCCACTCTTGAATGGTCATTCGATGTGACTGTGACCTGGACATTTTCTTTGCACAAGCTATAGTCATCATGAATAAGTCAACTTCTCTAACCCCACTTGCAGCCTGGCACCCTGTGGAACCAAACCGATTTGTACATTACATGCCTCCCACCTCAAGCTCAAACACTACCGCTATGACTGCTTACAGTATGTTCTCCTTCCTGCTGCACTCTTTATTTGCATGTTTCCACACCTTCACTTTCTGTAGTTGACTGCCCGGATGTGTACTAGTATAGTTCCTGCACAGTAACAGCCAGTATTAAGTTTATAGTTCATTCTTTTTATTACTTTGTCTGTTTGTCAATTTATTAATTTATTCGTTTGTTTGCGTTAATCGTTATCACCGTTTTGATGTTGTGTTTGTGTTTCAAAAAGAAATATTCCTTTTACATTACTATCAACGTGCATGTCCAATAAGAATAATCCTGATTCTAACACCCTGGTTTGACATTCTAGTTTCGGTTTTATGTTCTTATTAGGCAACTGATTTTTTAAAAGAATTAACTTGCAGTTGTCAACAACTAATATAAATATAATGCAATTAACTACTAAAAAATTACTAAACTAAAATATACATCTCTGTGTGTATTTCTTATACAGTATTACATGCGAATACTGCAAAATGTCCTTTGGCGAGGGGGCGGGGGGGGGTTGGTGGATTGAAACTTTAGAAGACTACAAAACCTAGAATTCATAGTAAGCGAACTGGAAGTACCGCAGTGGACGACGGGAAATGTGGTGCAAATTCGGTGCTGGACGGTTCCTTCAGTTTATGTTAAGCCAACGGAAACAACATTTCCCACTGAGTCCGCTCGGCTGATTGGAACTCAATGAAGAAAGCGTAATGGCGACAGCGGCCGGGAAGGCCTTTTATTGTGTTATTAGGGGAAAAAACATGTTTTGAGCTTCAGACTTGCGTTTTAAATTAGTGTATTGTTATTTTAAAAGTACAGTTCGGGAAAAAATAAACTGCTTTCATACACCGCCGCAAATTGCGTAGCACGCCGCTGTGAGTATGTTTATGGATAGCTGTGTGGCTAAGTTAGCTGGCAGGAATTGGCAACGTTAGCCGTGGCTAAAATGCACTTAGCCTACTAACAGTTATGTCCTGTAACTATAGCCATCTGGATTGTGCAAAACGCCTATGCAAATAAACAACCTCACATTGTACTTCGTAAATGCATGCACTGGAGGAAAAATCCTATTTTTGTGAAAGATGTAGCCGCTGAATAGCCATTGGTAATGCAGGGGTGTTTGCGCAGGCTAGCAGCAGGGATGCTGAATGAGGAACGTGTTTGTGGCCAGTAGCATCTTCCAGGGTTGCATGCCTGATTACTCTTATTCATGTCCAGATGGAAGAAGAGGAGGAATTTGACGAAATTGACGGGGTCCGCCCCAACGTGGAGGTGCGTTTTTTTCCCTCGATTTCCGTCAGATAAATGATCATACTCTGTTTCACGGTGATTCTGGTGAAGAAGCAGTTGCATGGCTTGGAAATATTCCTGCGTTGTCCGTGGAAACCGAGTAGTTAGTGCAGAATGAGTGCTCATGGACCATCCTGCCTAACGGTCAAACATCTGGTTGTGCTCTAGCAAGAGCAGTGCCATGGAGAAAGAGAAGGCAGGGCAGAGGAAAAACGGACAAGGCTGCGATGCTGTCAGCATGAGAGGGAAGCTTCTGGTGTCCAGCCTGGTGACATGGTACGGTCTGTCTCAGTTTTCTTATGCTGCTTCTGTGAATGTCGATTTACCATAAGTGATCATGTTGGATGAACACTATTCAGAATCACCATCTGTCACTGTGTCTCAACTATCTTGTGCAGTGCCCTCCTAAAAGAGACTGCTTTGTCTTAGCTGTGGATTTGATATTGTGGTCAGTGGATTCATTGATTTTCTTTAATTGGTCTGTAGGAGGTAGGTTATCATTAATGCATAACTGAAATACAATTTGTGGAGCTTCTGGCATGTCCCGTGCTGCTCGTATCTTATGGTTGCTCATGTGTTTGAACTCCTCATTCTCCCGATGTCAGGATGCTGCAGCTCCCACGATATCTGACCGGCCAATTTCCCCCATCTCACTGCACTGCCTCCCCCATCAGTCTGACGACAGGTGAGACTAAACAATGCAACAAGCATCTCTACCTCTCCAGTTGTCATAGTATTGTATGGGATCTGAGGGTATCAGTTCTAAAGGTTTCCTGTGAGTTGAGCTGCAACATCTAATCAACAATGTCAGTAATATTCTGTATTAAAATAGTTGGCTATGAATTTTGTTATATATTGCTTGCATTTTTTGCAGTTTGGGGCATAAAATGAATATAGTGAGATCATTACCTAGTAACATTTACATTGGTGTGTTAAGCTTAGATCATTCTTCAATTTTCCATGTGCTGTTAATGTCCTTGCAAGGTTGTGCACACAGACTTGTGTGCGTACTACATATGTTTACAGATGCAGGCGCATACAGCATTGATATTCCACCAGACCAGCAGAGGGCAGATGTATTGCAACAAACAGAAATACAAGCAGTGTAGTGAAATGGGTAAACTTTTATGAAGTTTTGAAGTTGATACTTGACTTGAGTGATATTATGGCAATGCGGGCTATCAAGGTATTTTGAAATCTTGCTGACAAAATTAGCTGGGACCCCCACCTTCGCTTGGCAAGATTTAACAATGCTGGAATGGCATTGCTTTTGAAAGTACTGCAGTATAAAGTACAATAGTTAGCAAGCTAAATATGGCAGAGATATTTGTTTCTATGCCTCCTGAGAACGGTACTTTTGCAGCTTATAGCCCTCAGAATCCCACAGCTTTCTAATTACCTGTACAGTATGTATTGAAATTCAAACACGTTGTTCAGTTGTTTGTTTGCTTTATTTTATTCCTGAATGTACCTGCTATTTGTCTGTTCTCATATTAAATCCATGTTTACGTGCTAGTATCTGGATACCATACTATGTGATTAGTTAATGCTACCATAGGTAATTGTTTGAAAGTGATCTGACCCATTTAACATCATGCTGCATCATCATTGCCTGTTAAATATCTAAATCTAGTTTAGTTCCTGCTGTTCTTTGACCTGACAGTAAAAACAGTAGTTGTAAAGTCTGACATACTATGTACAGTTTGGCAATTTATGATGTTATGGAATTCCCTAGTAAAGGAGTGACTGTGCTTGTGTCCTTTTCCTTCCCTGGTATAGTATGATTTTAGACATTGAGGTCACAGCTGAAGTTAGAGTTGAAGGCAGCTCCAGTTTGGCTCTCCTGCCCTTGGCTGCCCCTCGTTTACTGCGGAGTGGAAAGCCAGGTAAGGTAGCGTTCACTGGCCTCTTGCCATATTGTAGATATGGGACCGCTTGCCAAATTAGACATTCATCTCACGATTATGCTCTTTTTTTCTTTTTCCTTTCAGCGTTTTTTTGTGATCAGTCTCCTTTCATCTTGAGTCATCCTTCATCCATCTGGACCAAAGGTCTGGACAGAGGTCTGATGAATCTGTCCTCCTGGCCTTGGCAGTTCAACACAGGCTCAGCTGCTACCACGGCCACTTTACCTGGCACAGTTATGACTGCGAAGAGCCCCTTCCCTTCACCCCCCTGCACTTCACCATCGTCTCCCTCCTCTGCTCCATCATCACCTTCGTCTTCACCTTCATCCTCGACTTCTTCTCCTGGAGGCACAGTTGTTGGTTACCATGACAATGATAGGAGTCGCACAGAGGGTGGCGCAGTTTCCAGTGCGACGGGGGAAGCCGTCTCCTCTACCTCGGTCTCGCTGGCACCCCCTGCGCACCCGCTGCCCCCTTCTTCCAGTACCTCTGTTCATCTCTCTTCCTCACCCTGCCCAGTACCAGGAAGAGCAAGCATCGAGATGTATGACCCATTTCATCCGACAGAGGGGGAGGCAGACAGAGAAGGCAGGGCAGCAGTGGAAGATGACGAGGAAGAGGATGAGGAAGACATGGACAAGTATGACCCATTTGATCCCACGGGTTCCCCAGCCTCAGAGAGAGGGAGGGAACGAGGAATAGAAGCTGAGGATGAAAATGGTGTGGCCAGGAAGGCCATGCTTTTGATGGAGACACGTGGGGAGGGGCCAGGGAAGGAGAAAATGAGGGATAGGGCTCCTTCGGTTTCTACTGACCCTCCTGTCTGTAGGCCACGGGAGGAGAGGGAACAGGCCAGAGGCAGAGAAAATAAGAGAGAGAGGGGCAAAGGAGGAAGGGAAAGGAAAGAGGTTGATAGTGAGAATTCAGAAATCGAGGAAGGAGAGATTGTAGGTGTGGGTGACCGGGAGAGGGACAGGAAGAGGGACAAAACAGGAGAGAGGGTACGTGCTACCGATAGTCCCTTCCTCCACTCCTGCCGCCAGCCAGAAAGGATCCTCCGTGTTTTGGATGGTGATGACTTTGTGTCTGTGAGAGCAGAAGGTAACTGGGCTTTGGGGAGAGAACGGGATGGAGTGGGAGACCTGAGGAGGAAGCTGGTCAGCAGACGGAAGGAGAGGTTTCGATCTGGCCCTTCCTCTTCCCTCTCTCCCCCGCTGCCTCTTCCACTCCCTGTTTCGTCTGTTCCAGCCCCCAAAGAGAAAGAGCGAAGCAGGAAGTCCACCAGGGGGTCCAAGGATCGAGAAAGGCATAAACGGAAGCAGGACAGGGGTGGTGAGAAACCAGACAGGAAGAGGGGAAAAGATGCTGGAAGTAAAGAAAAGAAGGAAAGGGACACAGAGAGGGATGGCAGGAGGGGGCAAGAGGAGAAGAGAAGGGAAGAAGGCAGAGGAAGGAGCAGCAGAAGCAGTAGCAGTAAAAGGAAGAAAAGATTGACTAGCCCAAAGCGCTCCTCACACTCACAGAGCTCCTCTCACCGGCAGAAGCACAGGCGACACTCCTCATCCAGCCATTCAGAGGACCGGCGTCGGGACAGGGACCAAGAAAGGAGAGAGGAAAGAGAGTGGGACAAGGAGCAAGACTCCACCAGGAAGTCAAAGCATAAGAGGGAGAGGGGAGAGCAAGCGGAGGAGTCTGGCAGCAGGGAAAGAAGAGGGGGAAGCCGGAAAAAGACAAAGTCAAGTAGGGAGCAGAGGGAGCGAGGCAGAGAGAGGGATCGTAACAGGGATCCTGAAAGGGAGAGGTGGCGAAGGGATGGCCGGCCTGTAGTGCCTCCGTCCATCCAAGACCTCAACGGTTCAGACTTGTTTGCTATCAAGCGCACCATTACTGTCACAACTACCACAACTACCACCACGGTCCCAGGATCACCTCCGCTGCCCCAGGCTGCCCCAGATACCCCACCTCAGGCCTCTGACAAGCCTCGCAAGAAGAAAAGGAAGAGGAAAAGACGGGAAGAGAAGGAAGATGAGGAAGAGGACATGCCAATGAGTCAATCACGTGACTCTTCTCTCACACCTTTGAGGTACCATGATTTTGACTCGGACCAGTTCTCTGACAAATTAGGTGTGGAAGTGTTGTCTTTGGATGGGGAGGCCCTCGACTCAGACTATCCATCGCTGGAAGACACTCCTCCACACCTGCCACCACCATCCCCCCATCCAAGCCCCAAACCCAAGGTTAAGTCCAAAACTGGTAGACATGTCAAGAAGAAATCCCGAACAGGCAAAAAAACTAACCTTGCAGAGACTTCTCATAGACCAAAATCTGGAAAAGGTCTATCATCTCTCTCCCCTCCATCAGTTCCTTCAGTTAATGCACCTGCCAAGCATATCCAGAAGGCAGGGAAAGAGAAGGGGGTGAAGAAGGAAGGAGGTCGTTCAGGCAAGTCCAAAAAGCTGAGCCGAGGAACTCGTAAGGGAAAGCTCCAGTCCAAGGTGTCTGTCCTGGTGCGGGATGGGGTGAGCAGCACCACAGGTGGGAGTGGCGTAGGGAAACGCGGGGTAGTTGTTGGGAGTAGTAAAGATCTGTCAGCTTCAAGTGGAAGCAGCAGTGCGGGAGTTGTTGGGGGCTCCATTGCTGTGGTCTTCCGCCGGGACAATGAGAGCCGGTCACCTTTCCTCAAACCCTGTTCTGAGCCCGTCTCTGTGTCAAAAGGACGGAAATGTGGGACCCTTTCAGCCTTGGTTCCTCCCTCTTCTTCTTCATCCTCTTCTTCCTCGTCCTCCCATCTCTCTGTCATCAAATCTAAGAAGGCCGAGCCCAGCTCCACCACCTCTGCCTCCTCATCCTCAGCCTCCTCACCTTCTTCTTCCTCAACAACGAAGCAGAAGCGGAAACAGGGAAAGAGAGAGCGAGATCACGGGGAGAAGGGAGGAACTATAGCTGAGGTGGGTGGAGCAGATGATCGTTGTGGGATAGGAGGTGATACTTGGGGTGTGCCACTGTTGGACACGCAATCAGGCCTCACCCCTGGTGGGAAGCCCTCCAGTCCTCCATCCAGGCCTCAGGCTGTACCCTCGTGCTCATCGTCATCCTCTGCTTCAGCCAGTATTCCCCCACCATCATCTTCACCCCCCTGCAGCCCTCCGGTTCCCCTTCCTGTTTCTCGTGACACTAGGGAATCCACTCCAGACTCTCAGACTGTGGACAGCAGCTGCAAGACCCCAGAACCCCCATTTGTGTCTGATGATGTAACAACACAGATCCAAGCATCCCCACTTATGCCTCTATCTAATGCTCCCCCAAGCCCACCATCTCTTCAGACACCCCTGAGTGGCACCCCAGGAGTTGTGCAGTCTGGCACAGACCTCAAGTTGCCACCAGAAGAGCAGAAAGCACCTACATCCCCTCCCTGTTCCTCCTCCTCCTCCTCTTCTGCGAACTCGACTGCTGCTTCACTCAATCTCTCACTCCCAGCCTCATCTGCTGACCACTCCTCGTCGGCCTCCTCTTCAGTTTCGTCCTCATCGACTACCAAGCCACCACCTCCCCCGCCACCTGGAGCCCCACCCCTTCCATGGAGCCTACAGACAGGAGTGGATTGCACTGCTGGAGGGGTCTTAGCTTGTGAGTTACATTTTTTGGTAGATTTATCATCTTTTTTTTTTAAATATCATCCATAAAAATGTTGACATACTTCTGCTTTATCTTGCAGTGACGGCTCTCTTGTTTAAAATGGAAGAGGCCAATCTGGCCAGCCGTGCAAAAGCACAAGAGTTCATTCAGGCTACCAGCCAGGTGAGGCTGTGTGTCCTCTTCTTTTTGAATGATTTACATCTTTCTATTCAGAGACATAATGGAATGAGGAACTTTCATTCTGTCCTAACCTCTGTTCATAGATTCTCTCACAGGCTAACCAGAGCCAGACTCTACCCCCTTCTTCGTCGTCCTCTTCCTCCACCTCATCGCAAGTTGCCCCTTTGCCATCTCTCGCCCCACCTTCTGTCCCGACTCCTGCCCAGTTCATCCTCCACAGCTCCCTCCCATTGGTTGGCTGTACCAAGACCCCGCCACCTCACCTGCATCCCGGCTTGTCGTTGGGTGCAGGATGTGCACAGACTCCCCCCTTACACAGCGGGTCATTAGGCACAACAGGGGTATCAAGTGACACTAGCTGGGACGGGGAAAGCAAAGACCCAGATAAGGTGAGGCTGTCTTCTGTCTGTCATATGTCTGTTTATTCTGTGATGAGTTTAGTGGCTCCAGCTGAAGGGTATAGTAGAAAGCCGTTATGCTGACGAAGCATATCAATAGTTATGCTGCATTCCATTTACTTCAGAGGTCGAAAATTGGAACTTGGAATGATGTCACACCTGAATTAATCACGTTCCAGTACAGCAAGCTATTTAGCAATACCAGGGACCAGTTTCAAAAAGCAAGACTTTGTGCATAAAAACACTGTAGCAACATGACCACAGATAGCTGTTGGTCAGTACAGTGTGTACAACCGATTTAATGAGCCACAAATAATACGTAAGTGCTATTAAACAGTATAAAACTACAGCTTTAACTTCTGTTGATAAAGGGCTCAGCCACCTTGAATTCTGAAGTCGGGGTTGTGTAGATTCCTCCGTAGGAATTTCGATTTTAGGGGGCATTCCAGTTGAAATTTTTGACCAGGTTCTCAGAATGTCCGAGTTACAAGTTCAAATCGAATGCAGCATTACTCACAGCACATCACAGTGAAGTAAGCATTGGACAAGTCAAAAGGTTTGTCCCAGTCTGTTTGAGCATGGCACACTTCTCCATTGTATAAACCGTTTGCTCCTCCCTGTCAGTATCTGAAGAAGCTTCACACCCAAGAGAGGGCTGTGGAGGAGGTGAAACTGGCCATCAAGCCCTACTACCAGCGCAAGGACATCAACAAGGATGAATATAAAGACATTCTGAGGAAGGCTGTGCACAAGGTAGGAGCCGCACTTGCCATTATTTGCTCATCCCGACAGTGTGCCACCCGCCAGCATGTGTTTTATACTTACCATTACATGTTCACTCCCCCCCCCAGATATGCCATAGTCGTACTGGTGAGATCAACCCAGTCAAGGTTAGCAACCTGGTCAAGCTCTACGTCCAGAGATACAAGTACTTCCGGAAGCACGGGCGGAAAGTAGGCGAGGATGATCGGGATGGAGACAGAGATCCAGCTGTTCTGCATTCGTCATCCTGATTGTTTCCAGTGCATCAATTAGCCCAGCTGCTGAACATGCATTTGTTGCTCCTATGCTATTGGCCAGAGACTTTAGTGGCAGACACTGAGCTATGCCTGCTCCTCCCCAGCGTCCTTGCCTTGTCGATGCCATCGAAACACATGCATTGCTGTGCTCCTTTCTTTCGCTTTGTCTTGCTGTACAGATGTATCAACAGAAATACAAAGTATGTACTGGAAGACGCAGATTGATGCTGTCCATACTGTGCATTACGCGTACTTGCTCTCCTTCAGTTGTGTACAGGTTTTATCGTTGGTTGTTGGTTGGTATAAATATAGGGATTTCACATACATGTTATTGTCTCTTGTTTTTATTGAGATTTAAACCATCCATATCCCCGAAACAGAGGCTTCCCGGGTGTGAACTTTTGCTATGTCTTTTACACCTGTAAACGGATGGAGCCGGTGATGCAGTAGCGCCAGCCGAACAGCAGATGTCGCCATTTCGGCCTCCGCACACCCCAAAACCTCTGAAATCAAGGAAACCGACGGCTCCTGCGAATTGCTAGCTAAAATAAAAGCAATTATCAAAAACATATTGAAATGCCTTACATACACGAAATTCTGGTTACATGCAGATTTTGCTGGATTTATATATATAATCCAACAAAATCTGCATGTAACCAGGTAACGTTCTCCAGCTCCTGGATACACGGACACAGGTGAACTGCAGGTCATGTGTATCCAGGAACTGGAGAACGTGTTACCTGTCTCAGTGCTCCGGTACGCCCAACTTGTTCCCCGCCCAGTCTGTCATTTTGACCATACCTCGGCGGTAGCGGCATTCCGGTGGCCGGGTGAGCTTCCCTGCAACAACCAGACAAGGCGGGCACTTTCCGGGACACTTTCACTGTGTGTTGCGTACGCCGTTTGAAGCAGACGACTTTATTTTTTTCGTGATAGGTCTCTACGTGCACCGGGAGGGGGCACGGGCTTCAGCTGATTAAAAGAGAAATGGGGAAGACTGTAGAAAAAGACAAAGAAGTCACAGGAGGAAGAGGGGGGATGAGGAAAAGCCAGAAGGATCAGGTACGGGTCTGTTTAGATCACGGTCACTGTGCGGTTTTATTGGCGCGTTTGATACAGGAGTGACTCCGCATTTAATCCGTCTGGGTTATAAGGCGGAATATTGACTGAAGGAAGAGCGGATTCGCATTGTCGTCTGGACCGGTTTGGGTTGCAGCATTTCCGAGGTATGGGAACTTTATCACAACTTGAATTCCTGCGCCGCTGTAAAACTGCCCGAAGGACAAAGCATGTCGCGACAGGCACCGGTTAGACCGCTCCAGAAACTCGCGAGCCTAATTGTGAGCACTACCAGCGTTGGTTTGGTTACCTGGCACAGTACGGGATCACTGCCCGGGACACTGAGATTTAATACATATTACTTGTCAGTACGTCATCGTGAAACTCATGTAACAATTAAAGCAATTGAAATGCAGCATCCGAGTACGATATCAAGCTAAATAATTATGTTCTTGTTGCTGCAAGTGCAAATAGTACAGATGAGTAGTGTACTCAGCGCTGAGAGAGTGTCGCGTCATGGCGAGCAAAGGATGTGGCGGGAAAGTAATTTATTGCGAGGTGGGGATCAGATCACTTGGGGATCATTCTCTTCAGTCTCCCACCTTTGGGCAGCGTCTCTCTGTGTAAACATCATGGCCCCGGCTGTTGTGTGTGCACTCCGGACTGGCTAATCTCTGTTCCCACATGACACAATGTACTAATTATGAAGCACATGTGTAGATTGTGTAGACACTATGACGTTGACCAGCAAAAGGCACTGTGCAGCCAGGGTTGCCAACTCTTACGCAACTAGCGTGACTCACGCTTTCAGCCTTACGCACATGCAAGGAATCTTACGGCAAATCTGTATTATTCCACTATAAACATAAAGTTTGCTACATAAAAGCGTTGGGTAATTTGCAAACCCTACAGACTCTTTAAAAGGTAATAAAACTTACATACATGCAAATGCGTGTGCAGACTTGTATCAAATTGAAAATCTCACGCCAGCCATCTGACCAAAGTTGGCAACCATGTGCGCAGCACTGGCTAATGGTCAGACCCTCCACTCTATGGGGGTGGGGAGCTGTTTTTCCTCTGTCCTCTTTCTTTTCTTTTTCTGTCATGCGTCGGTGTAAATGTATAGACCTGGGCTGTCACTATCGATTATATCAATAATCGAGTAATCTACCGATTAATTTGACAACTCATCAATCCTATTTCAGTAATCGTTTATAATACAGTATAATATAATATAATATAATTAGCGCGAGGCAGGAATCAACCAACCACAGCAGAGTCCACATTCAGTGACACATACGGTCAGTTTACACTAGTTCATTTAAGTTGCATGTTTTTAGACAGTGGAAGGAAACCAGAGGATCTGCAGAAAAGTTCCCACGCAGGGTGAACAAATTGCGCGCACACACACACAGCGGCGGTGTGCGATAACACTACGACGCACCGCGCCATTCTGCCGCACTGACAGCGTTGCACGATGTACGATGTTAATATCAACATGGCATTTTATGCACGTGCAATTGTCACACCTCAAGGACCACCATGGTCTGCTGGGTTCAAATGTGAATAAGTTGTGCTAAAACTTTTTTTTTTAAAGTCAGTCACTGGAAACGGAACTTGGTGAGCTTTATTTTATTTTAATTTCAAAATTATCTAGTATACATCCATCCATCCATCCATTTTCCAAGCCGCTCATCCTACTGGGTCGCGGGGGGTCCGGAGCCTATCCCGGAAGCA
>JAODJU010000045.1:4680152-4692652 GCA_026776725.1 Gnathonemus echidnorhynchus | reverse complement strand
TCATGATGATTCTCAGAGCTGTACTTCATGGAGTGATGTTACTGTTGGTGCTGATCCACATGTTCCAGTATTTTCTGTCAACGTGTCCTTTCAAAGTGATGATCAACACAAAAATGCAGATGCAGTTTCAATACTGTAATAAACTAAATGATCACCAGTGACTCCACATGCAGTTATTTCCTCCCATTCATGATCATAGTGACTCTACATGCAGTTACTTCCTCCAATCTGTGATCACCAGTGACTCTCCATGGAGTTACTTCCTCCTTTGCATAATCATCAGCAACTCAATATGCAGTTACTTCCTCTAGTCCATGATCACCAATGACTCTGCATGCAGTTACTTCCTCCTGTGCATGATCACCAGTGACTGCATGCAGTTACTTCCTCCCATCTGTGATCACCAGTGACTCTCCTTTGCAAAATCATCAGTAACTTGACATGCAGTGACTTTCTCCTGCCCTCGATCACCCGACTCAACATGCAGTTACTTCCTCTCATACAAGATCCTCAGTGACAGTGAATCTAAATGCAGTTACTTCCTCCCATTCATGATCACCAGTGACTCTGCATAGTCACATCCTCCCATCATTGATTACCAGTGACTCTCCATGCAGTTACTTCCTCTCATATAAAATCACCAGTAACAGTGAATGTTGATGCAGTCACTTCCTCCCATCCATGACCACCAGTGACTCTGCATGCAGTTGTCTTCTTTTCCATGATCACCAGTGACTCCACATGCAATTGCTTCTTCCCATCCATGATCATCAGTGACAGTGACCCTTAATGCAGTTACTTCCTCCTGCCCATAATCACCAATGACTATGCATGCAGTTACTTCCTCCCATCATGATCACCAGTGACTCAACGTGCAGTTACTTCCTCTCCTCCAAGATCACCAGTGACAGTGAATCTTAATGCAGTTACTTCCTCCCGTCCATGATCACCAGTGACTCTGCATGCGGTTACTTCCTCCCATCTAAGATCACTACTGATTAAACACACAGTTACTTCCTCCAACCATCCATCCGTCCATCCATCCTCTGAAACGGTTTGCCCTATTCAGTCTCGCAGGGGGTCTGGAGTCAATCCCAGAGGCTACGGGCATAAGGCAGGGAACAACCCAGGATGGGGCACCAACCCATAGCAGGGCACATTCATACACCATTCACTCACACATGCACACCTATGTGCAATTTGGCAACTCCAATTAACCTTACCATGTTTTTGGACCGAGAAGGGAAACCGGAGTACCCAGAGGAAACCCTATAGTGACATGGGGAGAGCATGCAAACTCCACACACATGGAATTCCAGCAGAGATTCAAACGCTGGTCCCAGAGCGTGCTAACCACTGCACCACCGTGCAGCCCCACATCTTCGCATACAAAATCACCAGTAACAGTGAATCTCAATGCAGTTACTTCCTCAGGTCCATGATTACCAGTGACTCTGCATGCACTTACTTCTTCCTCTCTAAGATCTGCATGCAGTTACTTCCTGTCATGTCATCCATATTTACCAATGACTCTGCATGCAGTTAATTCCTCCTGTCTAAGATCACCAGTGACTCCACATGCACTTGCTTCCTCCATGATCACCAGTGACAGTGACTCTTAATACAGTTACTTCCTGCAGTCCATGATCACCAAGAGCTCTTAATGCAACTATGACCTCCTGTCCATGATCCTTAGCGTACAAGAAAACACAAAATTAGAAACTACACAACTGGAGCTTTGTCAGATATTTCAGAAGCAGCAGGATGAAATGAAAATGACATTGTGGGTGTCTTCATTAGACAAGCAGACAAAATCTGTGTTCACTGTACTTGTGCATGAGTATTAGTGCGACTCTGGGTGTCAATGTATTTGTGAGTGTGGATGTCTTTATAAAGAAAAGGTATATCTACTGCAGAAAATCTGTCAAACGTTTTGTATGGCATCATTCAGTGTACCATTATTTGCATTAAAATGGGACATGAAAAAACAGGAAATTAAACATCTGTACATTTGTCATGACACCCGCAAATGTCTATTTATGTATGTGGAACGATACTATGGATCACCCATTTTCAGCTTCTTATCCTGGGCAGAGTCATGTGGGAGCCTGTAAGCCTTCTGTAGCATAGGGTACGAGACTGCGAGACTGGGGTACACCCTGCACACACACACGCACGCACACACACACACACACACACACACACACACACACATATATAAAACTGTATATATTGTAAAACTGTATATAATGTTATATATATATATATAACATTTCATTTACATTTTTTTCCAGATGATGATGATGATGATGATGATGATGAACCATATGAAAAAGGATCCCTGTGTAGTTTCTGCTCATTCTGTGAGGTAAGAGCTGTAATTAGTCATAAACATGGCTTGTATCTTTTTTAGGTAATTTGCGGTAATCATAGTGCATTAACCTCTCCATCGTTGTCTGCTTCTCCCTTGGTGCTTTCTCTCTCTCTCTCTCTCTCTCTCTCTCTCTCCCTCTCTCTCCCCCCTCCCCCCCCCCCCCCCCCCCCCCCTTTCCTCGTCTCTCCACTTCCCTATTTCTCCCTCCCTCATTTTTCCTCCCTCCCATTCTGCTTGACCATTTCCCTCTCCTTCCTTCTTCCTCTATCTTTTTCACGCGTTTTTTCACGCTACCCCTCTCTCCTGCTCTTTTCCAGCACTGTGATTCTTGCGATAAGTGTCCATGTAAGGAGGGAGACAAGTCAGCACACTGCAAGCACTGCGATGTGAGTCCCGTCCAGACACAAGCCGCGGCAACCTGACCCCTCACTTGATTGGCTGAACATTGCAGCTTTATACCCAGCTGGCTGAGTGGTTATGACTGACAGTGATGTTTGTGTGTTCGGCTTTTAATTTTGTGCATTTTTCACCCTAGATGTGTAAATTCTGCAATATCTGTCCTGCCCTTTGTGAAACTGTTTGCAAACCAGGTGAGTGAAACACGTTCGTTCATATGTAAGTATAATGTGTATGTCGATGCCTGTCTTTTAAATAAGTGTAAATGTATGCTTCTCTGCCGATTTCAGGTGGCTACGTGGATGAACTGACAGGAACAGTCTACCAGTAAGTTCTTTTAGAGCATTTAAGACGGAAGTTCATCTAATGTTCTAGGGTCCTTGTTAATCTTTCCGTGTCTCTTTACCTCTTCAGAACAATAGCCCGTGCTCTGGAGGGCGGACAATAAAGCCCCTGCTGCCACCATGTGGCAGAAGAGGAAACTGCAGTCAACCGATTTTATTACTTTTAGTGTATAATAATTTATTTTTTGTTTTGTGGTTTTGAAAAAATATAAAGATACAATCTTTACAAGGTTTATTTAAAATAAATAACTTTATTGTGAAGTGTTAAGTTTTAAAGACACGCTGAAAACACAGAAACTAAGTCTTAAAAAACTCTTCAGGTTTGAAAAGGAGATTGAGAAGGAAATAAAACGATTAAGTCTTAAAATTAAGCAGTTTATTTTCTTTAATTTCTCTGTCCTGTTTTCAGTTTCGACGTCAAACAAATTGTATATATGCTAGCAAATAATATATAATCAGTAAGACATTTTCAAGCCATTGTCAATCAATATAGACGCTTCTTAAACACACACTGAAATGTATTTACAACCAATAGGAGGGAAGCATACAATCGCCCATGATAAATGCAGGAGAACTGCAGACCTACTAGTGAGACCATTACAAGGCGGGTGATGATCGGTTGACCAAAGCGCTCCAGTCTCTAGCTGTGAGATCATCAGATGAGAAGCGCCGGTATTAAAGGTCCCGTGCAAAAGTAAAGTTGGAGCATTAAGGCACATGACTACTCACATATGAACAACTGTGCCTAGAGTATCGCATGATCTGATTTTATACAGACCTTTCAGATCTCTCCTACCACCGGAAGTCGACGACCACAAAGTCTCTCAGTGGGATTACTGGACATTTTATTTCCGATATTTTCATCGTGACGGATCATAAAGAACATGACAATAAAACTCCTAACTTGGAAACTTAAATAATTTGTCCTGACAATTACAGATTTATACCATCAGATGGCACTCCAGTACTACAAAAAGTCAGCGGAGACGCGTCAGTCTGAACGAGTTTGATAAGAATGTTTACTGGTTCCCGTATCACTTAGATTACCGACGTTTGCCAACGTCTTTTTCTTTCATTTTCAGATACCACTTAACAGCGGTGTCTGAAAAAACATTGGAATAATAAAGTGTCTAATCAATGAAATTTTATAATGACCTTCTGAATGGTTGCGTCAATGCACCTAGTAACAGCCACATCATGTATTCCCTACGAAGGCCTTTGTGCCACATGCCACCTGCCCTTATGATTGGTGGCCTTCACCTGGGTCCTGAGGCTCTCTGCTGTGTTCTTTGGCTCACCCAGTGTTACATGGCGTTACTGCCAGCTTCAGGTCAGCACAACCCCCTCTGGCAAGACGACCCACGCACTCGCACGAGGTCTCCACGACTCAAATGGCCCACAGTGAGCCTGAGTGACTCACGTCATGTGACCTTCTCCGTCCCACATACTGTAGTTCAAATGTCCCAGTATCTGAGTGTGAATGTTCTGACTCCATCTTTAAACAAAGGAAAATGGCAGTCTGAATGAACTGCGAGAGGCTCTGCTATGTTCAATCAAACACTCATGGTGTATTTCAGTTACACGTGCAGCATGAGTCAAATATCTGGGTTAATAAAGCTGTAGATGTGACTGTCTTGTCCTACAACGAGACAAACATAACCACATGTGTCATTACCACGTGTAATGCACAGAAATGGAAACAAATAACCAAGAGAAAATCAGTAATGGTTTATTAGCCAGAAAAAATCAGACAATATGTCCACTTTCTTCATCCCCAATGAAGCATGAGGCCAGTCAGAGCTCATCGTGGACACCTGACAGAAGAGCCCCATAGTCAGTCAAGGTGCTGACAGAGAGGAACTGTGCTTTCTCCAAAATCTCCTCCAAAGACAGGCGGCCATCCTGAACAGAGGCGGAAAACAGAGCTAACCAGCCACAGACACAGACAAACCCTTTCAGCTCAGAGACTGCGGCCTGCAGCTTTCTTGCAGTCAGCAAAGGGGACGCTCCTGGTGCAGGGCCTTGGAAAGATCAGGTCTACCTTCCAGTTTGCACTCTACATCCCTACTTGCTAGGTTTGTGTTCTACAGAATACAACACAATCCTACAAGGAAGTTACAAGAAGCCATATAGGAACACGTATGAAAAACTGAACAGCTTTATTGATATTTGAAAGTGGGAAGCAGTGACTGTCTTCACATTGTGCCAGGCCTGTCTCTGTGTTTGCTGTCCCAGCAACGCCGTGACTGTGCACCGTGCTGCTCTCTGCACAGTGTGGATGGTGTCAGCGCAGTCTGAACCTACCCTGACCCCAAATGCCAGAGTGGCGCCTGTAAACTGTATTTATTATACTGCTCTGCCGGACATGTTCTGCGAAGTAGCAGTAATGCTCCATCCCAGCCAGTTTCTGGCTCCATGAATCTCAGCAAACCGACAACTGCTCATGATGCTAATGGTATAGTGCTATATAACTGTGTTAAACAGGACAGCGATGCCATTGTGGCAGGGTACAGAGCGGCAGCAAACTGGCATGCATTTTCGGGGGGTTCAAAATACACAAATAAGAGCAAAAATGAGTCATTGTGGTTTTGTAAAGGAATCATTTTTTTTGTGTCTGTATCACACCTTTTTGGCTGACCCCTTTTATCTGTGATGTGATAACACCCTCCCCATAGACTAACTCTGCTTATACATCAGTGATTGACAACCCCCCCCCCCAATACAGAATGAAGCTCCCCATATACCAAAACCCATGGTGTCCCCACCCCTGGCCCCCAGGTGTGACATCATCAAAGCTCATCGTGCTTCTTAGTGAGGTCTTCTCCGTAATTGGTCGCCTGGCTGCCCACAAACATGTTCCAATTGGCCAGAATCTCCTGCTTGGTGATCCGGTCGTCCTGTTCATTCGGCGAAGCCACGGCGACAGCAACGAAAGAAGCCCCACAAGCCGCCGGCCAATTGGAGTCAAGAGACAGAAGGCAGAAGAGATGATTGGCAGCTCATTAGAATCGCAGGCCGTGACGAACATGAATTAGCCAATTACCAAGAATATTAACAGAGACAGCGACAGACTGAGGAAGCATGATCAGAGAGAGAGTTACACCCCTGGTCTGGTTAAGGCAGGGAGCAGTAGCACACTTTGTGTAGTTCTTTATAATTAAACTGTTATAATTAATTATGAGACCGGCTGTGGACTCCTGAGCAGCAGCAGTAACTGATGTGACAGAAATGAAGTATTGGTGGAGGGGAGCTTTTGTCTGCATTAAATTACAGAAGGATGGGCGAGTGAGGTCACCTTGTCTGTGTCCGTCTCGTGGATGAGATGCTGAGCCTCGTTATCTGCGTGGTCCACCTCTCCTGGCAGGATCCATTTGGACACCTCAGCAGCATCAAGAAACCCATCCTGAGAGGGAAGAAAAGATGAACAAGGCTCAATACGGTGGAAGGAGACTGAAATGAGTGTCTGGGACTGATTCTAGACAAACAAGCATCCATGTGAAGCCGTCATCTCTAGCAATCGGCAAACAAACACCTTGTTGGTGTCCCTGAACTCCACAAAATGGTTCTTCTCGGTCTTCACCCAGTCCGGCTCGCTCTCGCTGTTCTCTGGGGTGAACATGTCACCTGAAGGGAAAGGTGGGGTTCAGTGCTCACGCTTCACCCGTGGTTCCCCTGTCGGTGGAGAGCGGTGGGACGCTGATGCCTCACCTATGTATTCCTTCAGGTTTATTAGTCCGTCTCCATCTTTGTCGATATCCTCCACCGTTTCCTGGAGAACAGAGAAGGGACAGCATAGATCATCGGATCACAGTGTGATGGTGCGTTTCTGCTGTCGTCACAAGGGGTGGAGCAGTTAAGCAGCCTAATGATAATTGTTCTGTATGCATATTGCGACAACACAATTACAGCAGCCCATCTACGTCTCCAGCCCGACTGACCGTCACCACGATGCTCTTCATGTGCTCATACTCCTCAGGGTGCAGAAAGGCTGTGAACTCCTTCTTGCTGGCGATGCCGTCCCCATTGATGTCAGCAGCTTTGAACCTGCGCTCATCCCTGGCCAGCATGGACTTGTAACTCGCCTTGTCATCAACATCATCAAACTCCTCATCTGCAACAATCAACAAAAGTCTCGACTCCCGTTACTAACGACAGAAGAGTCGATGGCCACCCGTCCCTGCCAGACCCATCTACAAGGACGCTCAGCTCTTCTATATTTACTCTATTCCACCATTTTTATGTTTTAACATGCTTTATAAGTTGACATGCCTTAGAATGTAAGGTCTGCAAGGGATACCAGGTGGTTCCCGAGAAGAGCATCTGATACAAAGAGATGATGTGTCAGGGCTCAGTGCTGCCGCCCTGCTGGCTCTTCTCTCTTACCCAGGTAGTAGCCATAGGTGGTATTCTTATACTCTTCCCAGGCCACTAGTCCATCCTTGTTGAGGTCGTACTCCTTCCAGTGCTTGTCCACATTCTCCTCAATGTACCTCCTCTGCCGGTGCTTGATCCACTGGTGCAGTTCCTTGTGGCTGATGTAGCCATCCGAGTCCGTGTCAATGCGATCCACGATCTTCCTGCCAGACCGCATGGGGAATAAAGGGAGCAAGGAAGAGGAAAAAGCATGCAGAGATGTCTGGGAAGCAAATACAAAAAGAGACCAACCCCTTACAGACTGTGCTACCTCAAACAGATTACACCAAAATGCATTATTAAACCCGAATCTCTTCCTTGGTCTTCATGCATAATTTGACTATAACAGAAACTGTACAAATGACATATTCCACCTACAATTACCTCAGTATACTGCTCCAATATAGAATGTATTTTGATCAAATGGTTAGAAATGAACAGTGGGGCATTTTGCTGAGTTTGGAATTTTTGGAATAGGAAGCACTATGCAATAAGATCAGTGGTAAGAGGTGAGATACCCCAGTCTTTCTTTACTCTCCTCTGGGGTCAGCTGGTCGAAGGTCTTGGCCTCCTCCTTGCCCAAAAACGCCTCATGGTCGTACTGAAAGCCATGTGTGTCGTCGTGCACGTGGTCGCTCAGGTCACCGTGGCGATGCACACGCTTTTCCTGGGCAGGGACAGCTATCGCCACCGCCAAAAACAGTGATGTTGTTCCTAGCAACTGCATCAGCATCATATTTCCTTAGCTGCAGCAAAAAGTTAAAACAAAATGCACATCATTTGTGAGTTATATACAAACAGGCTGAAGTAACTTTCCAAGGCACGTTTGAACGATGCACTGGCAATATGAATAATAAGTAATAAGCAGCATTAGATTTTTTTATTTTTTTTTGCATTTACTGTATATTAAAATCACAACTTGTATTTATTTTTTCAAAACAAGGCGTTCCTTGTATATTTTTCGCGTAATTTACTTTTTTCTCCAAGTAGCATCTACATTCCTTTAAGTTTTCAGTTTGTTGAAAAGTGTGTATTCCATACATACTTTGCATATAACAAAATGAATGATGCGGTTTATGATCAATCAAAACAAATATTAGATTTTATCCATATAACATCCATCTGTCCACCCGCTTACTCAGTACAATGTCGAAGAGAACAGTACATTTTTAAAAAGAAAATTACTTACCAAATCCTCGTCCTACCCAACTTCTCCCAGATTTTTTTGACCTGCACGCGTTGGCAGTCTTACTGTCTCTTTAAATTCTACTAGGGCGTCGTCTTTCTCCTTATCCAATAGCAATATTGCTATGAGAGGTAGTATCCAATGGAATCAGAGAAGGGGGAGGGACTGGGCTTGGAGCAAATTTCAATTGGTCTCGAAGCGCCACGTTGACACGCGCACGAGCACTCAATCGCGGCAGCGCGCATTGAGTAGTGCTGCGGCTAACGGGTGCGATACCGATATTGCGTCAATCCAACGGAGGCGAATCACTGCCATAAAAGCAAAGAGCGGAAGAACACAATACGAGGCGAGAACACAAAATGAAGGATAAACTAAAGACTGAAGTACAGATAGTTTACTGAAGTAAACAGACAACGAAACAATGTGTGTCATTTTAAAAGGAGTCCGCAGAGGGCGCCATGCATTACTTCTTTCGTTATTGAGTTGGGCATTTCCCCACTTGTAAATATAGTTATTCAGCCGAAATTACCTTCGGACACTGATAGGTATAACTGATATTTGTTATTCATTGTTTTGATACCTTGAATGCGGTGTTGAATCGGGTTCCTCTCTGCAAATGAAAGTACTACAGTTATATTATGTCATTCCTACCCAGTCTGTCTTAATCACAGATGTATTTTCACAACAGAGAAGCTGATCCAGTGGTCAAGCTTAGTTATGTCAAACCCTGCCTTAACTGGTAAATGGGCTTTGTGTTAAATACATATTTTACACCGCTGGGTTCGCCAGCCCAGACATCTGCCTAAAGCGCTCTGTAGGAGGGCATTTGCTGTGTTTTCCCTTCTTCTTCTAACTCTTCCAGTTAAGCATATATTTCACATATACCGTGTGGGTCAGGACTTTGTGTAAAGTATGCCACACTTTATTGGATCTTGGTGGGAATGATCTACTCCCTCCCCCATGGTATCTTGTTCTGCCTGAAGATTAAAGAAATACTCTTCACAGCAAAAAAAAAAAATAATTAAAAATTAAAGGCATTTCTTGTTTTATTTGTGTCAGTTGACATATAGTGATATTGTCTCTAAAATGAGTCACCCTGCTTGTGTGGTGATAGTATTATTCAAGCACCTTCGCAGAGCATGGGCAGTGTGAGCGGCTGTCCCTGAGTGGTTGGCTTTGCCTCTGCCAAGTCCTGTCATCATGACTCTGCGATCATTCTCATTTTTATGTATTTACAGCTGTAATGGTGAATAACCTAACTTTCAGTGTGTGCTTTTGGATTCACTGTGCAGTAAGATCTCTGTAGCTCCTTTCCGGAACCTTCCTCCAGCCTCATCCCCTCCGCCCCTCCTCACAAGCTACTGCTCCGTGTTTATGTTTTTTGCCTCAAGCACTATCTGTGGTTTCAAAGCACAGTTGAAGGTGACAGTGCATTGCAGCTGTGCCCTGGGCCAGGCAGCACGGACGCGAGTAAAAGAATGAAGGAAGAAGAGACAAAGAGACAGAGGGGGTGTGAGACGAGTGTCCTGTTCATTTAATTTAAAGTCAGTGAGAGTCTTTATCAAAGAAACTAAACACATAATGCATAGTTATTATATGGGAATAAGTGTGCGATTCCCTCAGCACCCTGACAGTGTGGCTGTGTGCACCTGCCCCGGGTTCAGTGAATAAGCACTGCCTCTTTGGTTTTATGGACTTGATTAAAATTTGTCCCTGCATTGTTGCTATGGTGACCTTTCTTCTCCCCACCCCATAATAGCTCATCCTCCCTCCCAGCAGTGAAAAAACAAGAGAGGGAAAAACAGTGGGAGACAGGGATGAACTAAAAACAGCTAGAAAGAGCTACCCCCTGAAGCTACAGAAATATCTGTAAGCATGTTTGCGCATTGGCAGAGGAAAAAGTACAGAGAGAGTCTATGCAGAGCACGGGGTAGTATGGACAGAGTACGTACTGAGTATGTACAGGGCACGATATTATGGACAGAGCACAGAGAGAGTATGTGCAGAGCATGGGGTAGTACAGACAAGAGTACAGAGAGAGTATGTATAGAGCATTCACCATCATGGACAGCACTGTGGCTACAATAGAGTCATTCAGGTTCCTGGGGACCATCATCTCCCAGGACCTGAAGTGGGACACTCACATTGACTCCATTGTGAAAAAGGCCCAACAGAGGTTATACTTCCTTCGTCAGCTGAGGAAATTCAACCTGCCACAGGAGCTGCTGATACAGTTCTTCACCGCTATCATTGAATCCGTCCTCTGCACTTCTATAACTGTCTGGTTCGGCTCAGCTACTAAATCTGACCTTAGAAGACTGCAGAGGGTAGTCAGGACTGCTGAGAGAACCATTGGAACATCCCTCCCCACTCTCCAAGATCTGTACTTATCCAGAGTGAGAAAAAGGGCTAAGAAAATCACTCTGGACCCCTCACACCCAGCACACTCCCTCTTTAATCTGCTGCCATCTGGTCGACGCTACAGAGCACTTAGCACCAAAACGACCAGACACAGGAACAGTTTCTTCCCCCAGGCAGTCCATGTCATGAACACTTAACAATACACGTGGTACACACAACACTAAAATAAATTATTTATTTAACACACACACTTATTTACTTTTCATATTTGCACATATCACGATACCCGTACAAACACATCATACCTGGTCATACTGGAATGTTTTTGCTATTTTGCACATCTGTATATTTGTATATAACTCTTTTTATTACCTGTGTCTTGTCTTGTCACTGTCATTCTGTTGCACTGTAGAGTTCTGTCACTAAAACAAATTCTTCGTATGTGTTAACATACCTGGCAATAAAGCTTATTCTGATTCTGATTCTGATAATAATAATCACACCATAAATCATTGAGAGTCATCTGCTGTTTAAGTAATTGTACCCAAATCCCTCATCAAGCTATAAGGAGGTGCCTATATGACACTGTTGGCATATGAACTACAATGTTGCCCTCCACAATATTTTGAGAACTCTTCATTTTTTTCTGGCCCACATTTTGTTTCAGAATATTTGTCAAAATTAATGAGACGCTGGTGATAGTCAGCTTCATTCACAGCTCTGAAAGACACTAAATCATGTTCCTATAGCAGCAGAGACTGCAGTAACAGCAGATTCTTCAGTATCTCTGCCATCAGCTCCTCTGACTGATGTAACCACAATAACCGGCTTTATACCTGAACATCTGCTGCTCTGGAACTGATCCCAGATTGTGGGAAGGAAGTTACTTCTGATGCCCACTGAGAGGAAGTTCTTGTCAGATGAGTTTTTGTACAGCGCCTCAGTAACTTTTTATCACTGTGCTACCCTCAGAGCACAGTAGTAGATGGCTGTGTCTGCTATGGTAAGACTGGTAATGGTGAGCTGGGTGGAATCCCTGGTTGTCCTAGATTTGAATCGTTCGTCAGGGATGTGCTGACTACCATCATTTGACCTGGCACCTTTATAGAGTATAAACTGTGGTGCCTGATTAGAGTGCTGTCTGTACCAGTAAAGATAAATATAATTACTGGTTGCTGTGTAGCTGCAGCTCAGTGTCACTGATTCTCCTTCATTACTGGAAACATCTTGTTTATCAGGAGTGATGTCATCACCAGCAGACAATCCTGAAAAGAGAAAATATAAATAATAAGGACAAAATTATAATAATAGGAATTTTACTGAAGCAGTGATCCAATGACATTTTTAAAAGAATTCATGCATTTTGAAAGCTTACCTGCGGTGATGGTTATGATAACTAAGATACATGACTTCTCCATATGTTACT
>JAODJU010000045.1:4662360-4680052 GCA_026776725.1 Gnathonemus echidnorhynchus | reverse complement strand
GAGTTCTGTCACTAAAACAAATTCCTCGTATGTGTTAACATACCTGGCAATAAAGCTTATTCTGATTCTGATTCTGAGCATGGGGTAATACAGACAGAGTATGTAGGGTATGTACATAGCACAGGGTAGTACAAACAGTATAGAGAGAGAATGTAAAGACCATGGGCTAGTATAGATAGAATACAGAGAGAGTATGCACAGCGCAAGGTATTACAGGCAGAGCATGGAGAGAGTATGTGCAGAGCATCGGGTAGTATGGACAGAGTACAGAAAGTATGTACATAGCATGGGGTAGTACAGAAAGCATATAAAGTACGTACATAGCATGGGGTAGTACAGACAGAGAACAGAGAATATGTAAAGAGCATGGGGTAGTATGGACAGAGTACAGGGAGAGTATGTGCAAAGTATGAAGTAGTACAGCTAGCGTACCGTGAGAGTATACACAGAGCACAGGGCAGTACAGAGAGAGTACAGAGAGAGTATTTGCAGAGCCTGGGGTAATATGGACAGAGTACAGAAAGAATATGCAGAGAGCATGGAATAGTATGGATGGAATACTAAGAGTATGGTATATGGTAGTAAGGTAGTAAGGAGAGAGTTCAGAGAGAATATGTGCAAGCATTGGGTAGTATGTCAGATGTTCCTTAACATTTTCCCACTCTCTGTCGAGGAAGTTTGGCCTCCGAATCAAGGAAAATATACTAATGCATGGAAATATGCAAATGAGGTGCCAGAAGTGTGACTGTGTCAAAAATAAAAAGACGACGGCCCCCTGATATGCAGTTACAGGAGCTGGACAGCTGTCATGGATCATGTATCCTCCTGGTGATGGCAGCTCCTTCCGGCACACTCTGCCCCCTCTCTCCAGCGATGGGGGTCTGAAGACTCCTCACTCTCTAGATCCCTTTTTAATGCCATCTTTCTCCCTCCCTACATCTCTCTCTCTCTCTTGGACTGAAGGCAAGTTTATTCCTCAGCTGGATCCTGAGATGTTCCTCGGAGGTGACATCTAGCTGCTGTCTTCTTCATCATTTGGTGAGCTGGTGTTTTCAAGCTACTTCTTTGAGAGATGGGAGGGAATGACAAAAAAGAGGCAGAGCAAATAAAGGTGGGAACATTTAAACACTGACATAGTATGAGTGAAAAAAACAGGGAGGTAGGAAGTGCGTGAAGTCGCTAGGGTTTAATTCAACCAAACACCTGAAAAATGTTGGAGATCAAAAGACCTTTCATATGAAAGGTAGGTTAATATGTTGAAATGTTAATGAGCTCAAGCATCATTAGTCTTGCGATGAGGATCAGCGCTATTGGGTTTTAAGTTCTGGGGAGGCTGTGAGATGCTATGACCTCATTCTGTGTCCTCCCCCTGCCATTTTCGAGAAGCTGGGTTGAACTGGAGCGATCCTCTACAATCAGCAGAGCATGGCCGTCCGTGACCACAGCACAGGTGAGAGATCCTGCCTGCATGTGTTCGTGGAGGAACCTTTGTTCTGCTTCTCATTCATTTAGTCCTTGTTGTCGCCCTCTGTGTGTGAGGTTCAGTATGGCAGGTATGGGGAGCGACATTGAGGACCTCCAGCTTGGACTCCAGCTGAAGAGGAAGCTGCAGAGAAACCAGGATGAGCTTCATGTCGTGCCAGATGGGTGCCCCGGAGAGGTCAGCCCCGGCTTGCCCGTGTATCCCTCAGCCTTCACACACAAGGAGTCTTTTATTTTGTTGTTTAATCGATTTTTTTCCCCTCAGAGCTGCATCACCCATTCATACATCTGGGAATCTCACTGGCTTGGTTCTCTCCAGTGTTCTTAACCTCTTGGCCATAATGATACAGAACCCTGAAAGCACAGGAACCATGGTGGCATTAAACATCTAACCTTCCAGGACCTTCTGGGACTGTCTCTACCTTCAAAGTCAAAGTCAGCTTTATTGTCAATTTCTTCACATGTACTAGACATACAAAGAAATCGAAATTACGTTCCTCACTGTCCCATGTGCAGACAAGACACGACAAGACATGACCGGACAGGACAAACAGGAAAGTGCAAAGGCACAACAAAAAACACATTCCTGTTAACCTTCCAGTTCCCTGATGTTGCATGAACTGAAGGGGTCCAGAACCCCATGTGTGGCTCTGTCCTTCCCTTTCAGAGCTTAATATCTTTGTGAGATAGAGACTGGTGGCTGAGACTGAGCTCCCAGAGCCCTGCATTTAGGTCCCCCTTCCTCCACCATGTCACCCCACCCCCCCCCCCCCCGTCTCTCTGATGGTGATGTTAACACAAAACAAATGGACCGAGAAGTTTACCTGGTGTGTATGAACTACCGGGAAATGTGACAAAAGGGAAGTAAGAATCATTTTTTTACAAAGAAATGAACATACACCATAATAAAAGACATGCCCGTTTTTGTGTTTCATTGACAGGAAGGTTTCCTAATGAAAGAGCCAAATCTAACGGAGGAGAATCTGTGCAATCAGAGCAAGTCTGGGGCTGGGCCTTCCTGTTCCCCCACACCTGCCCCCCTGCACACATCCTTCAAATCCACCCCCTTTCAACAACCAACACTGCAACAGCTCAGGTCTGTCTGACAATCTGCTGTAGGACTCTGCAAACCCCCACCACCCCGTTAAAGCCGTTGCTGGGTCTACTAATGGTGATTCTTCATTGGACAAGCAGCTTGTGACTTGCTGCTGGTAACCAGCTGCCTGTAAACATGCAACAGGCCACTAAGGGGCGCTGTCACATGTAATGACTCTACTGTCTGTAATAGAAACTAAGCCATTGTTATTATAAGCAGTTTGTTGTGATCACTGCAGTCAGTGTGTGTCACTATACCACCACCATTATGGTGTGAATCTCATCTTTTAGTGCAGAGAAAACTCACTAGTATTGGGTTGGACACCCCTTTTGCCTTCAGAACAGCCTTAATTCATGATGGCATAGATTCAATGACGTGCTTGAAACATTCTCAGACTTTGGTGCATGGTAACAAGATAGCACCATACGGTTGCTGCAGATTTTTCAGCTGCACCTTCATGATGTGACTCTCCCATTCCACCACATCCCATAGGTGCTCTATTGGATTAAGATCTGCTGACTGTGGAGGCAAATTGAGTACAGTGAACTCACGGTCATGTTCAAGAAACCAGTCTGATATGATATGAACTTTGTGACATGGTGTGTAATCTTGCTGGAAATAGCCATTAGAAGCTGGTTTTTAAGGGATGGACATGGTCAGCAACAATACTTTTTTTGACATGTGTTCAGAGACGCTCTTCTGAATACCTTGGTTATAACAACAATTAACAAAGTTCTGTCAATTTGATCCAGTCTGGCCATTGTTCTCTGATCTCTGCCATCAACAAAGCATTTTCACAGAGAGGACCGCCACTCACTGGATGTTTTTTCTGTTTTGGCCCATTCTCTGTAAACCCTAGAGATTTTTGCATGTGAAAGTCCCAGTAGATCAGCAGTTTCTGAAACCCTCATACCAGCCTGTTTGACGCCAACAACCATGCCACATTCAAAGTCGCTTAAATCACCTTTCTTACCAATTCTGATGTTTGATGTGAACATTAACTGGAGCTCCTGACTTGTATCTACATGATTTTATACATTGTGCTGCTGATATTAAATTGGTTGATAAGATATTTGCTTCAAAGAGCAATTGAACAAGTGTACCTTATAAAGTGGGCAGTGAGAGTATGTTTAAACTGTACGGAGAGTTTTTTAATTATATTTCTCAGCTAAAGGCCATGTGCAAAAATGCTTATTTAGGTACCACTGCTTTTAATGATAAACATTGATTGTTTATGGTGTAGTGCCCTCTTGTGGTCACTGTTAGGTTTGACTCATCTGCGCTTCAACTTTAATCTTTCCTAGGCTAATTGTATTATTACAGTTAGTGTGATGCAATCTCACCCCGACCATGTACAAGATAAGATGGAAGATAGATGGATGTTATGTAAAGTATTATTAGAGTGCTGGGTTTTCCAAAGAGAATGCAGCCATGTTTTAAGTAGATATTTCTGCAGAATTTGTTTTAAATGTTTCTATTGAAATGAAGGTATCCTTTCTCTGTTTAATTGTTTGCCTTGCTGTCATCACACAGCCCGAACTGACACTTGTCTGGCACAGTCTCAATTGTTTAATTGTTGGTTAACACATCGTTGATGTCAGAAGTGAAGTGGGTTGTGTTAGTCTTGATGATGCTGATTTGTCTTTCCTCATTTGGTTAAATTTAATTAGCGTCTTTATTTTTCTCCTCTTGTCTCCCAATCCTCTGATGTCCTCTCTGTCTGCCATCAGCATCTCTCTCACTTTTCAGACATTAACCCCACAGACTGCTCTTACTCTTGCATGCTGTCCTCGTCCCCAACAGCACCTCTGTCTGGAAACTTTGTGCTACACCTCCCCTCATTTGCCTCAACCTGCCTCAGTTAACTTCCTGTGTGTGTATTGTCCTGCCAGGATGTGACTTCCTGTGTGTGGGTTGGCCTATTGGGATGTGACTTCCTGTGTGCGTGTTGGTCTTTTGGGATGTGACTTCTTGTGTGTATGTTGACCTATTCAGAAGTGACTTCCTCTGTGTTTGTTGACCTGTTTGGATGCACCTTTCTTTGTATGTGTTGGCATATTTGGATATGACATCCTATGTGTGTATTGGCTTGTTGGGATGTGACTTCCTGTTTGCATGCTGGCATGTTGGAATATGTATTCTTGCTCATGTGTTGACCTGTTGGGATATGACTTCCTTTGTATATGCTGACCTATTGGGATGTGACAACCTGTTTGCATGCTTGCCTGGTGTGATGTGACTTCCTGTGTGCATGCTGACCTGTTGTGATGTGTTCCTGTGTATTTGCTGGCCTGTTGGGACATGACTTCCTGTGTATCTTGGGGTGTGTATCCTCAACCTACCTCAGTTAATTCTAATACAAGTGAGTGACTTCCTATGTGTGTATTGTCCTGCTGGGATATGATTTCCTGTGTCTATGTTGAGCTGTTGGGATGTGACTCCCTGTGTGCATGCTGGCCTGTGGTGATGTGACTCCCTGTGTGCATGCTGGGCTGTTGAGACATGACTTCCTGTGTATTTTTGGGGTGTGTATTTCCTCTTTCAGTGGAGTGTTGGTTCTCCACTGGCGTCAAAAATGGTACCACTGCCTAAAGACATCACAACATGAGGCGGGGTATTTTGTCCTAAATTCAAAAAATGACTATAGTCTATTACAGGGTTGGGCAATTTGTGATATTAATACTGACATTGCATGTTATGTTTATGCAGTTCTCACATCGCAAGAACCACGATAGTCAGCTGGGTTGAGATCAGGCTTTTTATACCTTCAAAACTTGGCAAGCATTGGAATTTTGATGATTGTTCCTTTTAAAAATTATGTAGTATATGTTTAAAAAAATCAGCTTAAAGTTCACCTCCACTGCTTTTCCATCAGTGCTCCATGCGTTCTCCAAGTCAATCATAATCATTGGCATCCTTGCTGTTTAAATTACTCATTGATGGGTTTGTGTGACATGTATTTATTTTGAACAATATCGCAATACTTATTACCAAAAAAACACATAGCGATATTTGAATGTTTTCCAATATTGTGCAGACCTAGTATATTATAGCAAATACCTTTTTATTTCTTGTCTTGCCATCCAGATCTTCTTCTGGTTCTTCCGACCAGCTTGCATTTAAAGTTTGGGTCTCTTCATTTCTCCACCCATACATTACTATTACTTTTTATTAAACTTTATAATTGTTTTCTGATTTTGTAACATTTTTCAAAGCAGCCATTGTATTGTGTTTCAGAGGTAGGCTATTTGTATAACCAATAGGCAATGAACATGCAAGTCCCACCCCAAAGTACCAAAAAAGTAGTCTAGTTGGTTTGGTACTTGAGAAAATCTGAAAAGAACAGGAAAGAAAAAGTACAATACCAAAAGTACAGTTCCAGGACCAGTACAGTGGAAAAGTGTCTGCCCCAGTTCTGGACTGGCCTGCAATAGGAGTGTGGCAGGTCTGCAGGTCCAGAGGCTCCCTGAGCTGGTACTGAAAACCCCCACAAGCCCTTTCATGGACAGGGACCAATGACATGCAAACCAAGACAAGAGTTTTCACTAGAAATGATGATAAATCGAGGAAGAAACATATGTATTCATGTGCAATGGGAGTCATAACATTATCTAACGGCTACAAAACCCTTTTTGGGTTTGAAATAAGTCCTCCACAAAAAATCCACAAATGGGAACTACAGTGATGACAACCATATTTCACACTAGAGACAAGTGTGCAGTGCTAACCATTGACAATTGAACACGATGATTGTCAATGACCGTCAAATTTGATGAACCATTGATGGCGACAGAGAAACATTGTCAATAATTGATAAACTTGATAGCTGATTATGTTTCTGTGTTTTCTGTGTTGGTCATGTACTGCTGAACTTCTGCATTGGATTTTATCTCTCTACTACTAATGAGCCGCTCAGCTGCGTTGGGCCTCAGTTTCAATGTCTGTGTGTCTGTGTATGTTTCATTGTGTAATGTCCAGTGGCATCTTAATCAATATTAAAAGCTGTGAGTGGAAAGTACATAAGCATTTTTGGATGATGGTATCTGTGCATACCACATTAACATTCATAAACAGATGGAGGTACGAGGGAATGCTTAGTGTTCACTGCTCATCAGTCTGCCGCTGTCTCTGAACCGAGGTATTTCCTGCATACGTGCCTGTGGATTTCCTGTTTTTGTTGCTTCATTTATGAAAAACACACGCACACACACACACACACACACACACACACACACACACACACACTTCATTCGTCAAAATGAAGATTTATTAACCATGAAAAAGCAAATGGCCACACTTTTACTATAAAGGGCACCTGCTCTACTGAAACAGAACCTGGGGGGGCAGAATTCAGTCTGTCCCTTCATGGCCGAAAAAACACCTGGGACTTTATCCCTGAACCTCTGTTTGTTCTCTCCATGTCACCTTCTTTAGTGCACAAACATGAGTACAGTCACTCAAATCACATGCCCCCCCCACCCCCACATTTCTTGATACTCTTAATACATATAGGCTGATACAGCCCAGCAAAGTACAGTATGTAATATAGTATGAAGGATACAGGGCCTGTCTATATACATCGGCTTAACAATGATTCAAAGAGATTGCTGGGTGGTGAATCGCCTGGGGCTGGGGGTAATTATCTGGGCTGATAAGGAGGGTGTTGGAGCCGCTTGGTTTATGCCAAAGTCACGTCTGCTTTGCTTAATCAGATGGGCTGGAGTTCAGTTTTCCGGTGCCTCTGAGGACATGTCTCTCCCATTCCCTCTATCTCCCATCTGTCTCTATCCTGACAGGAAGGTCCTCCTTTTCCTCTGAATGATTTTATACTTTAACAAACTGATACACTGCTGTACTGATGTAACTTTACACGCAATCTCCATTGTTAGTTCAACATACGTGATCACCTCCTGTGAGTGCCATAGAAGCACACCTTTTCCGATACTTTTGGTTGAAACAGACATCCTGGATACGGTACCAGCCAGCCTGCAAGTTCAATTTCATTTATTTTTATATGCCGCGTTTCACAACAGTCACCCAAAGGCACTTATTAGTGTATCTGAAGCTCTAGCAAAGTCGGGTAATGAGGTTTGACTGTTTTGTACTTAACAGTGAAATATCCATGCTTTTAAATATTACTATCCAGCAGGTGAATTTCAGGACAGATTTTCTTGACCCCAGTGCAGACTTCCTGCTCACTGCCCCCCCCCCCCAAGACTCTCTCTCTCTGTCTCTCTCTCTTTCTCTCTTTTCTCTACAGACTTCCTGTGACAGAGGAAGTGCCTCTGCCCTCAGCCTCTTTCCCCATTGGCTGCCTGAACCGGCTATGAATTGGAGAGATAGAAGCAGAGGAATGTAGACAGTGGGGATGAGAGAGCGGCAGGCGACGGTGGAGAAGAAACATGCAAGAGGTAGGAGTCCACGCAGCAGGATGGCCAGACAGGAGAACAAGAGAGGTGGAGAGAAGGAGGTGGAGACCTAGATTGGGAGCAGGAGCGTCTTAGTAAATGTCTGCAGGAAGAATTGAGGCAGTAGAAGGATGAACAAAAGTAAAGTCAGGAAGAGACAGACAGGCAGAGGACAGTTGGACAGACGTAGGACAGTCACACAGGCAGTGAAGACAGGGTGAGGTCAAGTAGAGGACAAGTAGACAGGAGGACAGGCAAACAGGCAGAGGACAGGTAGACAGGTAGAGAACAGGCAGACAGGCAGAAGACAAGCTGAGAGGGCATGCTGAAGACGAGCAGAGTGTACTTCTGCCAGCGCTGACTGTGCCAGGACGTACTCATGATGGAAGATGCCACAGCACATATATTTGTCGGTATGTGGTGTGGTTGGAAGCAGTCCGTTTACTCTCTGTCCCGTCTCTCCCAATCCTTGTACCAGTGTCTGGTGTCCAGGTGACGCTGGCAGGGGTTTGGGGGGGCGGAGCAAAGTGCCGTACACCTGGCCAATGGGACGGGGAGCATTCACTTATCATGATCAGCATCATCATTTTTGTAAATGTGTGTCTGCATTTGTTCTTGCTTGCTTGAATTTGCTGCCATGCTGCTTCAAACTTTTTTGCAGATGTGTGTGTTTGTATTTGAGCATGTCCCCATGAGACGAATGTACCTTTTTCAGCTTCTTCTAAAAATACAAAACACCATTTTTATATGATGTCTTGAGTTATTTGGCATTATGTCCTGTTAACTGTGGTATTACACATTAATTTTATGTGTATTGTTTGTAGAAAATAAAGTCCATGTGTAGAACATGCTGTGTTCCTGATGCTTTCTTGCCATATGATAAATCAGCTGCTGTCAGGAAGACTTGCCTCACATGTTTACGTCCCGTTCACTCCATGCCTTTCCCTGTCGATTAGCTTTAAGGCAGAAAGAATAGGTAACACTCCCAGCATGCACCCTGCTAGTGACAGAAATTCATTTAATGTGTTGCCTCCCACTCTCTCATCCCCTCCATCTGCATTCATCCACTTCTGTCTTTCCAGAATCATAGCCGGCTGATACAGCCAATGGAGAAGGAGCTGGTAGGGAGAGGCACTTCCTCTGTGACGGGAAACTAGAAGTGAAAAGAAAGAATGAGAGAGAAACAGAGAGAGAGAGTTTGGTGGGGGGGTGAGCAGTGATCTGCACTGGGGTGAGGAAAATCTGTCCTGTTGTTACTGGATACAGTTTAGGTGAAGAAGGGCAGCCTCAGACACTCGATCCCGTTAATGCGATAACTGAAAAAGTATTTTTTGGATCTTTTTGGAATTTCATAGGGCTTTGGATAGAAGGCTTGGAACTGATTTTATTTTGAGGTGGCTATGTGGTAGCAAAGGATCGAAAAGACAGATGCAGATGATCTTCTGAACACAATAACTAAATGAATGTACCGGATGGATTTTTTTCAAATTTCATAGCAATATTGTATCGGTGATGATGTGGGGTCTGTTGTATTTTGAGTCAAATTTCACCAAAACTGAAGCAGTGTGACTTAGTGGTGGCAGATGAAAAGACAGCCACAGATCTGGCGAACATGATCACATTAACACAAGTCAAACAAAGTTCGACTGTTAATTAATATTTCTTTTTGGAGAGATGGGGAGAGTATGTAGGGAGAGTTAGACATTGTAGAGGTTGGGGATGTGTGGGAGGGGTAGGGATACATCCAGCAGGATCTAGTTTTTCTTTTGGAAACTGATACAGAATACTATTATACCTAATTAATTAACTAACTGCAACTACCATTTTACTTAAGCCCACATGAAACACCAGCTAATTACTTTTTATACCTAAGTATTGTTAATATCAGATACGTTAAAACTTTTACTCAAGTGGTACTTTAATGGGTAATGCGTACCAAAGTAATTTTCCTAGTATGGTATCTCGACTGTTACTCAACTATTATTCTCAGGTACTCTATCCATCTTTGCTTTGGTTGCACTTGTCCACACTTAGTGCCTCCTGAGTCTCCCTGCCCCATGACGGTATGCCCCTCTCACTTTGGGCAATTGTGACCATCAGCGTATATAAAAGCATTAACAGTTAGTGGCTACCAGCTTGTGTAATGAGTTATATTCTGAGGGTTATGGCTACTGAGATTATAGTACAGAAGCATTCTTCACAGTGATGGCACTACTGGAATCACACCTCAAACTAGATGCTAAGTACTTACCGTAGGTTAAAATCTCTTCATATGGAACAACGGCTGATAAATATCTCCCTGCTTGACACACCTCCCATCGCTCTCTGGTTGAAGAGGTCCTCTGTAGCAAAGCACGCTGACATACCCGACATTATGACTACAGTAAATGGGTTCAGAGACAGACCCTCTGTAGCAGAGTATGCTAACATGCTCTTCATCATGATGACAGTAACAGGTTCTGGGAGAAGCCCTCTGTAATGGAATATGCTAACATGCTCTTCATCAAGATGACAGGGAATGGGTTCTGGAAGAGGCCCTCTGTAACAGAGGATGGTAGAATATGCACAGCAGCAGGTGGTGACCTCTGCCTCTGCTTCTGTCTCTGCCTCTGTCTCTGCCTCTGTTTTGGCGAGGCATGGGTTTTCCCTGATATTTCTGTCCTTAGATCTGTACATACACATACTCTCCTTTCTGCCTTTTACTCTCTTCTTTTGCAGGAGTTTGAACAGTGTGTGTGGCAGGAGCGGGAGCATGAAGCTCATAGTATATTTCAGGCATGAGATATGAGCCGTAAACACCAAGTGGGGACTGATCCTGAGAATAGAACCAGGCGTCCAGCAGCATTGAGTTTCATGTGGCCTGTGGGGCGGCTGTTATGTGCGATCTGCCCTCCAATGTGGGGCCACTGTCACCCATCCATCTTTGCCTGGTATCCATGCTGGGAAGCCCAGGGCACACAATTACACGCTACATGCCATTTCGAGACCCATCAGTTGCAACTGTCCGTCTTTGGGCTGTGTGAGGAAATCAGGCTCTGGTGGCACCTCATTTAAAGCAATGAACATGTACTGTTATTAACTAACCTCCATCTCAAGAACCACAAAGACACAGCATGTATTTACAGTGTGTGATTAACAAGTACACATATATAACAAAACTAGCTTTGCGAGTAGTAGATCAATTTAACATGGTTAATGTTGCTAAGAGCTAAGGGAATAGTTTCTATGGAAACAAAACGTAATAGGTTCTCTCAAAATATAAAAGGGAAAATGAGCATTTAAGGAAAATGATTTAACATGAGAATGTGCCAGAAAATGGCCAGTTTAAAGTCAGCGTGAGGGTGAGGGAGCACGCTCTCCACGGTGTCCTTCAGCATCTGCTTCTCATGAGGGTCTCACAAGCAACCGATCCATTTGCGTTCGTTCTTCTCGCTGGGCTCCTCGTTCAGTATGTGTATTTTTCGATGCGGAGTATCTGGCAGTACATGAGCAGGGAGAATCCCAGGGCCAGAACCTGCGAGGAGGGAAGCCATGCAGATACTGAGGGTCCCGCTGGGCTCCCATCACCGAGCACTACCTGGGCCACGTTCCTCAGTTTGTGGAACCTTTATTAAAAGGGCTTTTATTCCACAGGCCAGCAGAGCACCCAGGAAAAAATGCACTGTGAAAATTCATAGTAAAACTGTGAAGTTTATAATTAAACATTAATTATTCATAGTTCTACTACAAAGTTTACAGTGTGATCATGAACGTTTCATGGTAGAACTGTGAACTCTTGTTTTACTTTGAAGTTCATGATTACCTCTTCTGGTGTTTAATAATTCTGAGAGTGAAGTTTACAGTTTGAATGTGAACATGATGTGATGTGTGAAGTGTGAAGTATAGTTTTGACAGTTTTCTTTTTTTTTTTTACAGTCATCTTAGTTATCACCTTTACAGTTAAACTTTACAGTCAACTATGAAAATTTCTATGTACTATTAACTTTCATAATTTACACCATAGAAGAGTTGATGGTAATATTGTTCAGTCTTGTTTTAAATCATGGAATAGGAGTGTCTAATCAACAGGACACTGTTACAGGGGCTGTTAAGTTGATAGTGAATCTGACCGTAAAGTTCACAGTAGAACTGTGAATCATACTACTGTGAAGTTAACAGTTTGGCTGTATTTCTTAAATGACCCCTAAACTGTCCATAGCTTAACTGTAAGCTGATAAACTTCACAGTCAGAAAGTTTACACTTTACAGTATCTTACAGTAGAACCATCAAAAAAATCATGGTTGAACTGCAAAAGTGCATAGTAAAACTGTCAAAAAGTTTTATTGTAAACTTTCACAGTCCATTTTTTTCTGGGGCAGTTTTTAAGTGAAACTGCATGTCTGCAGCATGAGCCCGTTTAATTTCAAATGCCCCAGTTAATGTTACTTGTTGTTTCATTTCTGCAAGTTACTTTGATGAAGAGTGAGGAAGCTGTTTAAACACGGGTTCAAGCCACTACCTGGATAACGCTGATGCAGATTCCAAAGACCAGGATGGACGTGTTGTTCTTGAAGAGCCAGTCCCTGGCTTTCTGGTAGCAGCCCTGGGGGCAGAAGCAGCGAGCTGCTCAGAAACACTCTAATGAGGCGTGTGCTCCCCCCTGCCTGCGAGTGGCGCTCTGCTAACCTCAGTCCAGCATGGCCCGGCACTGCAGCAGGATTCCGGCGCTGAGTTGTTGGTGACGTTGTGCCAGTCCATGCTGCTATTCACACCACAGCACTTCAGCTGGGGGGGGGCAGAGCGGCCGTTAGACTAGCCCGCTGCCCCCATGTCCCCCCCCCCCTTATTCAACCCCCCCATGCTCACCATGTTCTGCATTTTGTCCCAGGCCGTCTTGAGCCGCTCATCTGTGTTATATGTTTTCATTCCTTCCTTCAGTTCTTTCTGAGCCTTGTCATCCAGCTAGGGAGGGAGTGGCAGTAAAGGTCAGTGTGGGTTAAGGGCTTTACTTGTGAACATACATACAGATATAGCAGAATGACAGTCCTCTGTAGGCAGGATATTGGGGACATTTTTCCTGGGATACCTTGGAGGTGGGGCTCACCTGCTCACGGAAAATATGCAGGATGAGTACCAAGATGATTTCCGTTATGACAACCAGGAGCAGAATGATGAAGAACTGGGAGAGGGCAGAAAGATCGTGGTCAGGCAAGTGACCAGGGACTATCTGAGCGGCACATCTACATGTCCCTGTGCTGGTTGCATCACTTCCTGCTTCTCATCAGTGATGTAACATCCTGTTCAGCATGCTATTGCTGTCAGGCCACGCCCTCCTACCGTCATCAGCAAACAGCGTTGCTCCTTCAGGGCCCCCAGGCAACCCAGGAACCCCGTCACCATGGTAACACCACCGGCCACCAGCAGTAGATGAGCGGCTGTGAGGGAGGGGAAGGAGACGGGCAGGGAGGAGAACTCGGCCTGCGTGAAGGACAGCCACACCCCAACTCCAAACAGGCCACACCCCCCGAGCTGCATGTGTCCACACAGAAACATAGCTTCAGATAACAGGGGCCTGTACTACAAAGCAGGGTTACTGGCTTATCGGAGTAACTTGTCGGAGTTAAGGTAATCTGGGCACAATGTAAGTGAACGAATATGAAGTCCATTTAAACTGTGGTACTTTAAATCTGACAAGTTACCCCGATAAGCCAGTAACCCCGCTTCATAGAACAGGCCACTGGGCAGTACCATAATAATAATAATTAAGCAACAGTACTAATGTTATTCAATTATATCACTTTTAAAAGTACTTAAGTAAGAAGTGTGACACATTAAAATCTATTGATCTTACAAAATGCAACCTATCCATTTAAGTTCACTCAAGATAGGCTTTAATATAGTATTGTGAGTTAGAATCCAGCATAAAAACGAAAACTGAGTCATATATTTTCTTTCTGTTCATAAAAAGCTGTGTAGCTTGCAGAGCCAGCAAGCAGATTAGCAGAATGACTTTTATTCTGTGGAAAACCAAAGCTCAATCTACAGGCCAGATTTAATAATGAATTATAAACATTTCGTGGGCCTGTAGTTTGAGACCTTCTGAAAGGGGTGACTGTGGCAACTCAAACCCTCCACTTGTGAAACTGGCCGATTATTCAATGTATTCATTATAATCATTTCAATAGTAGCTCATTACTTTGACCACTGATTGACTATGAATATCTGACGCAATTTCGTTATGTTAACTTTCATATTGTGCATCTCTACATATTGTGTGCAATGCATAATAATAAGAAATAAAGAAAAAAGAATGCTCAAGAATTGTGAGAGAAAATCTCAATCTCGATTCTGGGTAAGAAAAATTGTCATATTTCACCCAGAATCATTCAGCCCTACTCAGATGTGCTGGATGCAGTATTAGGCCTCTTTCTTAAAGGTGAGTAATGATGGTTGTACAGAACATATTGAAGTAAATTCATTATTTGATTCAAAAATGTAATGTAGCGAAGTGAGAGTAAAAGTTGCAACAACTTAAAAGACTCAAGTAAATTACAAATCCTGAATTAACCTACTTAAGTACAGTAACAAGGTATTTGTTACTTCATAATAATAGGACAGGTTCTGACTTTGACAGGGAAGGAGACATAAAACCCAGCTGCAGACATGAAATGGTGCTGACCCAGAAGATGAGGTTGAAGATGAACATGAGGTACTTCACAAAGCAGAAGCAGTGTCCTGAAATCGCCATCCTGGACAGGGGAGAGAGGCGTGTGTCACAGCAAAGCCGCTCCTGTCACTGTCACAGCACACAGCATCACACAGAGGTCCTCCAGGGAGGCGCCGAAGTTTCAAAATCGTTCATTGTTACACACGGAGGAAGTCAAACAGGACGTGTCCACCCTGAAGGCAAAGCTGAGCACGGTGGCAGTACAGAGCCTTAGTACGCCATACACGTTTCCCCAGTACGTTTGTACCCACTTCCAGCTCTGTTCATGCTCCCTAAATGTCTCTCTGGCAGTGGAACACGAACATCCCCACAGCATAGCCATTCCTGCCTATGAGGATGTTTCTATATGCGAATGTCAAACAGTATGGCAGCTTATGTCTGAACACAGGTCCCTCTAAGTTGCTTAACTTAATTGCATTAATTCATCTCACTCATCAGAAAGAATGCGTGTCCGAACGAGGTATGTGCAGACCTCCTGCATCCGCAGACCTCCTGCATCTCAGCATTTGCAGATGAAGACTGTGAGCGTAACTCAAGCCCAGAGCGGCTGGCAGGCCAGTCAGAACAAACCCCCCCGGCTCCTCTCATCTGCGCTGTTTGTGCGCCCAAACGACTGATTTCATACCTGCTGTGTAGATGCTCTCCTCACTGAGCAGGGTGATGGTTGAAAGTACGTCTGGTCAGTTCAGTTCCGGTTTCTGGTCTCCTGTGCACAGATAGTCCCCTGAGATTTTAAACACAAGCTCCTCTGCTTTATGTTTCTAAATTATTTTAAAAGCCCATATAATCGCTGTGTAGTTGCCCTGCCTTGCATTCCCGACTTTACAGGATCAGGTATCGGGGCTGCTGTCCTGTTCTCTCCTTCCTTTCTGTGTCATTCCCTGGTTACTTTCCTGTTCCCAGTGAACCTCCCTCTTTCCCTCTTCTCCTCAATAAGTTCCAGATGTGTGTGTGTTCTTTCTCCCTTGCCTTCCCCTCTCTCCCTCCGTCTCTCTCTCTCTCTCTCTTATCCCCCTCCCATATTCCTTCTTCCAGAATCCCTTGTTCAGCCCCTTGCTCCTGTTACCTTATCTCTCTTCTTCTTATAAACACTTTAGTTTATTTGCCAAATATTCCATCAGATTTTTGGGTTGCCCCTCCTGCCTCCCGCATGCCCTCCCCCAGCCTCCTGACTCTGTCCCTTCCAGCGTATCTCCTCCCCCATTGCTTCCTGTCCTTCTCAGCCAAATGGAAGCTTTCCGGACAGAGACCAGAGGATTGTGTTTATGTTGCAGTTTTACTGAGGTTTTTCTCTATTTGAAGAGCTCATGAAACCACATTAAATCACAACATGCCTGTCAAAGATTCATATGTTTTTTTTTTCCATTTCTTTACTTTTGAGTTCAAGTCATTGTTTAAACTGCTAAAACTAATTAATAAATACTTAATGCCCCCTGGCATGTTCGGAAATAACAGAACAGGCTGGACAACAGTACAGTCTCACTCATAATCCAGCATGCAACAAGTAGCCGAGTGTCGCCCTCTAGTGGCGCTCGTCAGTCTAGGATCTTTACTGTGTGTCACATATGAGCCCAGACTCTCTGAGAAGAGAAAGACAATCTACTCTAAAAATGATGCTACTAATAATGTCATGTAGTGTAGTGAAGAACAGAACAGAACCATAACCTCGGAGATATCATTGCCTAAAATAACAGTGTTTATTGCCATTTGAATGTGACATTTGGGTAGATATAGCTTGTACTTGTGTGACAAGAAGCAGGTGGGGGTCCCAGAAAAAAAGTCATAATGCTTGGGTGCAAATAAAAAACACATAATGCATGATTATTCCACAGAGGACTGCAGCTCTCCCACCTGTGCCATGGGGAACAGGCAAGGAAGAAATCGAGACAGATATTTGATCTAAAAATACAGTAATCTAAAAAAAGCAATAGGTGGGTGTCATCACTGCCAACAACATATCAGTATATAATGCGCCCCTCCCGCACACCCCCCCCCCCCCCCCCCCCCCAAAGACAATAGCTATTGCTCAAACAATGAAGCTGGAAATCACTCAGCATCTTACAGGGCCAGCATCCTCTCCATCACTCGCTCAGACAGTGGCAGACAGGCAGGTGGCAGATCCACTGTTTTTCTTGGCTGTGTTGGCACTGGAGCAGTGCATCAGCAGACGTTCCTCGTCTGGCTAGTTTGAGTCCTCATCGATGAACAGCAAGGCCTCCACTTCATTCCACCTTCGCTCTTCTTTTGTCCCGGCTGCGCCCACTCCCGAATCTTTGGGGATGAATGAGACCAACACGAGTCCCGGGTTGCCAGACTCATCCCTAACTGTCTCCTCCAGACTTCCATCCTCCCCTCCATCAGCTCTGTCATCCCCATCACTCTTCCTTTTTGACTTGCTGGTGGCGCTGACGCTCCACAAGACACAGGCAATAGTGGCAATGCCGGCCATCATAATGAGCACGATGACAATGGTCTTCCACAGCATGCCGGTCTTATTGACACTGACTTTGGCTTCTAAGGGGACAATGTTCTGCGAAGTAGACTTGGGTACCGTCTGGGTCACAGTAGCCTTGAAGGAGGAGGTTTCCCAGGTAGAACTTTCTGGAAGAAGCACAGGACGTAATGTGGAAGGTTTTCCTATGATGGTCAGAGTATTGCCTTGAATATGCTGGACAGGTTGGGGACTACTTTTTCCCAGAATTGCTTCTGCAGTAATCTGGGAAGTTGGGGTCCTAGATATTTCTGAAATAAGCTCTGTGGTTGGTTGAATAATTGGGGCAGTAGACAATTCTGGAACAGGTTCTGTGATAGGCTGAGAAATTGGAGTAGTAGATGAATCTGTAACAAATTCTGTGGTAGGCTGGGCGGTTGGAGTAGTGGATGATTCTGGAAGCGGTTTTGTGGTCAGCAGGATAGTTGGAATAGCAGATGATTCTGGAACAGGTTCTGTGGTAGGCTGGATGGTTGGAAAAGTAGATGATTCTGGAACAGGTTCTGTG
>JAODJU010000045.1:4640527-4656211 GCA_026776725.1 Gnathonemus echidnorhynchus | reverse complement strand
TCTCCCCAAACGAGCTTGATGGGCCGAATGGCCTCCTCTCGTTTGTAAATTTCTTATGTTCTTATGTTCTTATGTTCCTCTAGCTCCATCACGGAGGGTGGAGCGGTGGTCAGGTCATCAGGGACCTCCTCAGGGACAGGGACTGGGGTCAAGGAAGCTAGGGGAATGGGAGCAGGGTCAGGAACCTGGGGAACTGGAGCTGGGGGATCTGTCACTGAGGGGTTATGGACCATGGGGGCTGCAGCTGAGGGATCATGGGCTGGGGGACCTGAGGCCGAGGGATCAGGGATCAGGGAAGGCGGAGCGTCAGCAGGCGGCCTGGGAGCCTCTGGGGGTGGCGTGTCGGCCGCCAGGGCTGGAACCTTGAAGGGCGGTGCGTCAGCCACTGGGACTGGGGCCGCGAAAGGCAGTGTGTCAGGCACCACGGGGACTGGAACTTTGGTCGTCGGAGCAGGGACCTCAGGCGTGGGGACAGATTAAGAATCGGGAGGGGACCTACGGCGCTTCCTCCCAGCACCCGCTCTTCCACTTTTTTTTCCGTGCTGAGGTAAATGGAGTCGGAGGCACTTTGGGCAGCAAGCCGTCTGGCAGTCCGCAGTCCAAAGTGACCCATCTCATCATTGACTCGGCAGCTGCTTCCCAAAGCTGCCATACAGTTGAGTGCACCTCCTCAGCCAGATGCGCGTCTCCGAGCAGGGACATCTCTTCTAGGATATTCTGCCTTTGGTAGGCTAGGACCCGAAGCACGGGATCGTCCCTATCTTTTGGTTGTTCAAGCCAATATATTACCTCGTCGGTCAGGTCGGGTCAGGTAAAGACGATGCGATGTTTTCTTTTGGAGTTCTGTCATTCTGTCATGACTGTGCAGAGCATGGACCGGGGAAGCAGGCAAGGATGATGAGAAATCGGGAATCAGGGTTTTATTAGACATTTGGAGAGGTAGACAAGACAGAAAATGTCATAACACTGCAATGACAGAACTAGGGAAACAGACTCTGATGTGGACTTAAATGCACAAGACTAATGAAAACAACTCGAAACAGCTGATGACATGGGGAATCCACACGAGGTTAATGAGGGGGGTGTGGCCACAAGAGGTTTGGATGGGCAGGTCATAACAATGTGCAACAAGAAAAAACAGACAGCACTGGAGGGAGCAGGGCTGTTCTCACAGCCATTAAGTGCTTTTATAATGTGGGCTCTGTAGAGAGAAATTTGTGTGTTTAGTGGCAGTTGGGGTTCCTATGCGATGCTAATCCCCGATTCGGTCACACTGGCTGATCAGCCTATACACTTTGTCGTTTGTGGTGAAGCCCGCTCTCCGTGCCTCTGAATGGTGGATTACCTCAGATTAGCAGAATGAGATTCTGTGCATTGGTGAGATTAAAATCAGAGTGAGTGTGAAAGTGATTGAGGCCACAGTCAAATAGAAGCTGTGCTGGTTCCACAATCGAAAGAAAGAAAGACACACTGAACGGAACCAGCAGGAGAGGTGGGAGAAGGAGAATGGATGATGGGGAGTTCGGAAATGAGAGGGGGAGAGAAAGTGAGGGAGGCGAAGAAGGAGAAGAATTTCAAATAATGGTGAAGAGGGAGCAAGGAAGCTTAGACAACAATGAGATGGAGGACTGGAACGGGTTATTTAGTGAAGAAGAGTCTGAGGATGGGGTGGAGCAGGGTGGACCTGGGGCTTCTGTGACCCCAAACAGCGTGCTGAGGCTGAAGGCCTACACCGAAGGTGAGTGTGCAAGAATCACAGTGCATGCACAGCACATCTCATCATGGCAGTTCATTAATGCGTGTGTGCGTGTGGAGTGGGGGGGGGGTTATGTTTATACCTAATATCCCCACAATGTGGTGAAAAACTGTAACTTTGATATTTTGGGGGGCATTATTTTGGTCCCCAGGGAAACTCAGTTTTTTAAAAATCTGTGAATGCAAACAAAAAACTATGACTGCCAAAAGCCTTGTATTTAGTGTGGTTAGGCTGGGTTGGGTTGTAATTGTTGGGATTAGGGTTTAGCCCATAGAAATGAATGGAGATTCCCACAGAGATATGAATACAAACGTGTGTGTGTGTGTGTGTGTGTTTGTGTGTGTTTGTGTGTGCGTGCATGCGTGGGTGCGCCAGGCTATATATTTGGTACAGTTCAGTACGAGGAATAAAATACACTGAATCCTCCAAGTAACTTCACTAGATGATCAGTTTGACTGTCACACTTTGAGCCCAGCAGAAGCACCATAGCACCTTTGGCTTGAGCACATAAGAAGGTCCAGCATGGCTGCAGCTCTTCAGCTTTCAGCTGTGACTCATTCTGGATTAGCAGCAGCCACTCTAATACAAACCCATAACTCCCTTTATGTCCAGATATAAATAGCTGGAGTATGTACCTGCAAGACTGCACACTGAAGACAGAAGAGGAACAAACCACTATCTATTTGACTCACTGATTTAGGCCAGATGAACCACACCACATGGCACTTTGAACACACACTAATCTTTGGTGTTTTATTGTACTCAGATTACCTTTGTGCTCCTGAAGACAACATCTATAACATCAACTTCTCACGTTTCAAAATTCGAGATTTACAGACAGGAGCCATCATACTGGACCTCCACAAACAGTGCCCAACCGGTGAGTATCTGTGTTAGCCTGATAACGAAAAACATGGGTGACAACTCCATGCTCCAAATGAAAGTGGACAGCACTGCCCTCTGTCTGGGTTATGCTTTAACTGCACCATATGGTCTCCCTTTACCACTAGAAGAGCAGATAAATGCATTTTCATAGTAAACAAGACTTGATAATGTCAGACAACATCAGGAAATCAGATGGTACACAATCATCTGCTCTTTCAATTCTACTGAAAGTCTACTGTAAGCATCATAGACAGATGCTCAAACCAACTTAACTGGCTCCTTTTGATATTGAGGAGTAGTAGCTCAACTTTGAGGCTCTCCCAAATGTCTAAAAAATCTCTAAAAATCTCTAAGGCCAAGCCCAGACACCCTGTTAAGGAAGCTCATTTCTGCCACTTGTATCTGCGATCTCATCCTTATACTTAAAGTACTCTGCTTGAGGCAGTAACTCACCCCTAGCATGAGGGGCGGGGGGGCAATCCAACATTTTTTGGTTGAGATCTAGACTTGGATGCACTTCACACCCAGCTGCAAACCACTCCGGTGCATGTTGCAGGTCACAGCTCGATGAAGCAAAGATATAATCCTAAGGTTGCTGATTTGCACACTCCCCACCACCTTGGATGCGCCTAACACTTCTGTTCATAAAAGTAATTAATAGAATCGGTGACAGAGGGCAGCCCTGGCAGAGATTAAGGAGTGTGAACCTCCTGAAGTTGGAATGCATCCTTCAGTCCCCTTCCTTATAGATTGGGACCACAATCCCAGTCTGCCAATTCATAGGCCTTGTCCCCGACAGTTGAAGAGGCATATCAGCTAAGACAGACAAACGACATCCAGAGCCTTCAGGAACTCAGGGAGAATCCACTACTGGAGCCTTGCCATTGAAGAGTTTTTTTGACTACATCAGTGACCTCAACCCTAGTGATGAGTGAGTCCTACTCCAAGTCCAAGTCCTCCTGTAACTGAGATTCAGGAGGTCCACAAAGTACTCTTTCCACCATTGGACTATATCCCCAATTGGGGTCAGCAGCACTCCCTCTCTGTTGTAAAGAGTCTCTTGATGGGTTACCCAAATTTCTCTGAGGCTGACTGAAAGTCATTTTCCATGGTCTAAATGAACTCCTCCTACCCCCCGATTTTGGCTTCTGCAACTGCTAAAGCTGTACTACATTTGGCCTGTTGATACATATCACTTGCCTCCAGAGTCCTACAAGCTGACTAAACTCAAAAGACCTCCTTCTTTAGCCTGATTGCTCCCTTTACCGCTGGTCCATTATAAAGCTTGAGGGATGCCACTGCAACAGGCACTGACAATCTTATGGCCACAACTCTGCATAGCTACCTCAGCAATGGAGTCAAGGGAAATGGCTCATTTGGGCTCAATGTGTGCTGTCGGAAAGTTCTGTCGGAGGTATGAACTGAAAACAGGGGCCTCTGCCAGATGCTCCCAGCACAACCTCAGAATATATTTGGGTCTATCAGGTCTGTCCAGCGTCTTCCCCCTATCTGATCCAACTTATCACCAGGTGGTGATCAGTTGATAGCTCAGCTCCTCTCTTTACTTTAGTGCCTAGGATATACAGTCACATGTCTGATGATACGACTATAAAACTGATCATCAAGCTACGGCCTAGGGTTTTCTGGTCCCAGGTCCACTTATGAATTCCCTTATTCTTGAACATAGTTTTTGTTATTGACAAACAGTGGCCACACCTGCCACACCTGCTGAACACCTCTCACCTGGGACAACTCCAGACTGGAATATAATCAGGCCCCCCTCCAGGAGTTTGGTTCGAAGGCCTGTGCTGTGCATTGAGGTGAGCCTGACCATATCTAGATGGTATCTCATTACCTCCTGCATCATCTCAGGCTCCTTTCCCATCAGAGGGGTCAGCTTTGGTAGCCGGAGATCAGTCCTTGAAGGGCTCTACCTTCAACTGCCGCCTGATCTGAAACACACTAGTCCCTTATGGCTCCTCTTGGTAGGCCCACAGGACAGTGGTCCCATTTAGTTCATTTGGGCTATACCTGTTCAGGCCTCTTGGGTAAAGGCCCAACCACCAGGCACTTGCTGATGAGCAGGGCCCCTGTATCCCTGTTCCAGACAAGGTGTCCGAGTCCTTGCTTTTATCTTTCATAATTGCACATTGTCTGGTGAATCTCAGGACCAATTTGCCTTGGAAGGCCCTACCAAGAGGAATTACCGCCGACAACATGACTCATAGGATCACTGGGACAAGCCCCTCCCCCACGGTGGATTTGCCTACCTGCCAGCCTGCCTGTCTGTCTGTCTAAACTGCATCTTACAGATGATATCCATGCTTCATTTTGTACTGCTATCTTTTTATAATGATATTAAATTTCACTCTTTCAGAAATTAAGGATGCAGTTGACACAAACGCGGGAAGGTTTATCCAGTATCGCTTTAGCCCCGCATTTCTGGCACTGCGAGAGATAGGAGCCACGTAAGTGTTTCTGTTCTCTAGTGGACACACTAAGGTAATTGTACCCACTGTTAGAATGTATAGTGCAACACTACTTGGTGTGAAAGTATTTGTCATTGAAGTGCTGCTAAAAAGGCTGAGTGTAAAGCACTGTGGTTATGTCACACTCTGGCCAGGTTGGAGTTCACAGTGGGGGCCAAGGCCCTGAACAAACTCCGGCTGATTGAGAGGCACTACTACAGGGAGCACCTCTTGAAGAGCTTTGACTTTGAAATTGGCTTCTGCATCCCCTTCAGCAGAAACACCTGTGAGCACATCTACACCTTACCGGAGCTGGACCCCCAGACAGGTCCGTGACTTTCGCAGAGACAGTCTGAACAGGGTGAGAGAACCTTTAGGGACAGGCTGTGACTTTTTGAATGGTTCGGGACAGGATCAGGACATTGTGATGAAACCCTTGATCACACTGTGTTTTATTGTTTTAATCATCCTCCTATACTAACCCAATGCTCCTCTGACCCTGCATCCAAACCCCCTTCCTCCCCCTCTTCTCATCACCTTCTGATCTCCCCTTTCAGTTGAGGAGATGATCGCTAGTCCATTTGAGACCAAGTCAGACAGTTTCTACTTTGGCAACAACAAGCTCATCATGCACCACAAGGCAGAGTACGCGTTCTGTGGCGATGAGAGGCACCAGCACTGATGGAGAAGGACTGTCCTGCTTACAGCCACCAGTGACACAAACTGTATAGCTGGAAGAGGAAGGAATGGAGTACTGAACATGACCAGACTCACACACACACACACACACACACACACACACGTTTCTATTCACATCTTTGCAGGGACCCTCCATTCATTTCTATGGGTAAAACCCTAATCCCAATGACATCCTTAACCCCTACTCAGCCCTAAACTTAACCATAAGTTACTAAACAAAATACAGGACCTTGGCGTTTTTAGTTTTTCACTGCAGTGACAGATTTTTTTAAAATATATCCTCCTGAGACCCAAGGGAGAAAGTGTCTTTCAATTTTAGGTAATTTTTTTGGAGGAAATAAGACATCTTACAATTTAGATTTTTTCAAATTTATTTTTATTTTTAATTTCACACATGTCCTCTTTAGTGCACAACAGGAATAAATATGTTTCCTAACATCAGTGAAAAGATAAATGCAAAAATAAAATGTCCACTACAATGGACATAAATGAAGAGGTGGGGTCTCAGGAGGTTACATAAAATTGAGTTTCCTCTTGTGAGGACTGAAAAATGGTCCCCACAATGTTAAAATATCAGGTTTTTAATCACATTGCAGAGACATTTGGTATATAATTAACAGACAGACAGACAGACACACACACACACACCAAGGGAAGGCATAACAGGCTTTTCTCCTGTAAATCAGCTGTGATACAATGCTATTATATTTTTCACCATGCAATACTGGTTGTCAAATAAAATAAACTTCAAAACATACACATCTATTTGTGCTTGTGCCTTTTTCAAGCTTGAATTGAGGAAAGCAGAGTGAGTAAACAAACGCTTTAGCCAGTGTTCCTGTTTTAAATGCCTCTTTCCCTCCTCTTTTCAGCTCACCTTTCTTCTGATGTTCAGCTCTCCTACAAACATCCTCTGCTATTTTCACTCACACAATGCTGTATATGTTTGGTTTTGCAGCGGGCTGCTTCCTGTCAGCATTATTACGGGGCATGGGCACTCCTGATCAGGGTGGGGGTTGGGGTAACATTTTCTCCCATTCCATCACTTTGCAGTTTGCACTCCTTTTTCTTCCAAACCACGGCTGACCCATTCATACATCCACTTTGTTCAGCTACACTCACAAAATGAACACAGTCCCCCTCTAGGGCTAGAGATGGTGTGTGGAGGCAGCTCCTAATGAGAGAGCAAGAGGCACAAGTCAGTTACCCGCTCTGTTGTCCATCACATTTGTCAATATTCATACTGTTATGCAGCAGTACAGCTGTATATAGGATGGTTAGCATCTCCCAGGACCTCATCACGTCAGTGATTTCTGGTCTTTGAGAAAGGAAGGTTGTTTGCCTGTCTATGGATCTGTATTAGACTCATCAAAGCTTTTTCTCTTTTTTGCGTCCATATTATTATTTATTTATTTGTCCGCGGAGAGAGGGGATGATGGAGAGAGATAGTCCGTGTCTTAAGTGCCTTTTCTCATTTGCCATCGATTTGTAGTGGGAGCCCCGCCCAGTCCCAAGAGGGACGGAAAAAACAAGAGAGCCACCGAAAGGCATAAGGAGTCGTAATGAATAAAACCCGCTGCGAATAACGGCTGAGTGAGCGGCTCCCCATACGCGGTGTTAAGGATGTGCTGTAATTACTGAGTGATGATGACACCCCGGGTCTCGTGTGGGAGCCGTGCAGGACGCTTTGTGGGGTGAGGCGGGTGTGCGTCCTGCTCTCGGTTTTTTGCACTTGTCTTTTCGGGCTTTTCTGGGGCAAGTGTCACTATGGGTTCCCGGCAGCTGCTCGGGGCTGCGCTCCTGCTGTTGGCTGCCTCGGCAGCGCTGTCAGCTCCGCCAGGAGTCCGGTACTCCCGGGCTTTGGTGAGTATTTATCCGCTATCAGGTTGTTCGTGTTTCCAGCGCCATCATATAATAGAAAAATCTCATCAGTCATAGTTATTTTTTCCTTCAGTAATATGTGAAGTAATTTCAAAAAGCAATAATAACATTAAAATAACAGAACTGTAAATTATAACGGTAAATGAAAGTAAAATAACTAATGGTTTCATCTTTAATTTTATTGCCTCTGCTATATGTAGGAGTTAAACAGTTTTGTATAGGCCTATAGTATTTTGCTGTGAATTCCTTATGGGTCTGTATATATGAAAGTTTTCATATTGAGATTACTTTATTTATTATTATGCAATTTATAAATAATATTTATGAATAATATTTAAATAATTATTATTTACTTAATGCAGTCCTGTTTTTATTGCCATAAGAGTAGGACTAAAATCTTAATATTATAGAAATAGTAAACACGTCTGTGTAAAGAAAATATGTCGAATGAGAAAAATGAGAAACTGAGAGACACGTTATTTTTAAAAATGCTTACATTTTCACCACGGAGCATTTTAAAAAGTATGTGAAGAAACAGCTTGGCACACTTAAAACACCAAACCCTGCTTATAATCTGTGTGAGGCTCCAAAATGGGTGATTAATTTAAAAAAAAATACACAGAGTTAGTGTTGCGTATCACATCATCTTGTAAGGAGATGATTAAAGATGGTGATGTCATTCCTGACTACTGTGGTCCTATTTGTTGGGGGATATCTAGTTAGTGAGGGTAAGCTGTGCAGTTAACGGGCTTAACTCTCCCTTCATGCCGGCCGCAGGACTGGCTGAGCCGGTATGGATACCTTCCGCCTCCAGATCCCCGCACTGGCAAGCTGCAGACGCGGGAAGGCATCGAGCTAGCCCTGAGGGAGATGCAGAGGTTCGCTGGGCTCAAAGAAACAGGCAGGCTGGGTAATGCAGCATCGCTTCTCTCTGCGGTTGGGACGGCACCCCAAACTGGAGCCTGAACAGTGCGCTTCTCCACCCGTCTGATAGATGGCGCCACTCTCTCACTCATGTCCACCCCTCGCTGTTCTCTGCCGGACATCGTGGGAATGGCTGACTTGCTGAAGAGGCGGAGGAGGCGGTATGCTCTATCTGGGCTGCGATGGGAGAAGACCGAGATCACGTGGAGGTGAGCGTCACCTGGAGCCGACGTGCCGCAGGAAACCCCAGCCTAGCTCTGTTCATACCTTTTTTTGCTTTAATCTCTCCCTCTCACTCCTCCCCAGTGTACATGGCTATCCCTCGCTCTCTAGCTCGCCATCCCTCCCTGCAGATCTAGTTGAGCTTGTCTTGAGACACGCTCTGAGTGTATGGAGTGATGTCACTCCTCTGCGATTTTACCGCCTCTCCCGTGATGGCGGAGGACGGCAGGAAGAAGGGGACATCAGGGTCACTTTCACTCGTTCGTTTCACGATGATGGGTACCCCTTCGATGGCAGAGGCGGCACACTGGCGCACGCCTTCTTCCCAGGCACAGATGCCCTTGCAGGAGACGCACACTTTGACGATGAGGAGATCTGGAGCTTTGGAGGTGTGGACTGGGCTGCCCTGTTCTGGGATGAGTTTCTGGGTGCTGTCATTGTGTTGCAGACTGATGGCTTGTACAGGGAGTGAGACTTTTGGTGTGATCCTGCTTGGCAGGTGATACAGGCAGCACTGACCTCTTCACGGTGGCCGTCCATGAGTTTGGCCATGCCCTGGGCCTCTCCCACTCCTCCTCTGAGCACTCCATCATGAGGCCTTACTACCTGGGCTCGGTGGGAGATATCCAGAAGTACAGCCTATCTGCTGACGATAGACTAGGAATCCAGACCCTCTACGGTGAGCAGAGCTGGGTGTCGAAGGGGCATTGAAAGGACAAGCATACCTCTGGAGATTTAGCGGACCCAGTGCTTATATAGGGGCCCCGAATATGAAAAATAATAATGTATATCCTCAGGAAATATTATACATCCATTCCTACAGTAGCAGATTCCCAGAAATTTTGTTTGGGGGGGCCCAGATTTTCCAGCTATGCCCCTGGGTGTTGGTGATGTGCAGGTACAAGATGAACCTCCCTGCAAAACAAAATTCCTGCACATAGAATGAGTAGAAATATATGCCATGATAACATAAACATCACTTGCGATGGTTATTTCCTTAGCAAATGAATAATGTTTCTTACCCAAATGGTCACCATGTGTCAGAACTGCAGTTCTTTCTCGTAGGGATGAAGATGACCCCAATCACGGCTCGTCCGGATGTGTCACTCACCCCTCGGCTGCCATATTTCCCTTCTCCACCCCCCCCTAGACCAACCACACAGTGAGTATTGCTGGAAATAACCTGTGTATCTGCCGGGCCAGTGGAGAAGCTTCGACATTATTAAGGAATTACAGGCTTTTAACACAGTATTATAATTATTCATTTGCTAATTCAGAATGGTTCAGTAGGATCGGTCTTTAAGTACTGCTATCCCTGTTACTTTTATAGTGTAATGTTCTCTATACTCACATGCTTGTTAGTTAATAATTCTCCGTAGGTCAGACTTTTTTAGTTTTAGTGAATCTGCATACATGCTAAGTCGCAAACCCACAGCATGCATCCTGTAGAGATGTAACACACCTTTACACACCAACGTACCCACCTTATGCCCCCGCCCCCCCCCCCCAGCCTCGACCGAGCTCTGCCAAATCGCTGTGAAGGTGCCTATGATGCTGTGGCTAACATCAGGGGAGAGGTATTCTTTTTTAAGGGTAGGTGAAACCCCAATAAACTTGAGTTCACATACACTGACATTGGTGAGAGCATGGTCTGCCCGTCAAGCACGACCTCAGTAGCTGCTGTTGGTTGGTTTGGAATGATCTCGGAAATGTGCACCCTTTGCAAAGCAGGAACACAGAGCTGTTCTGCTCCAGCACCCATACATCCACCACCTGCTCTTTAAACCCAATCTCATTTTTGTGATTTTCAGGTCCATATTTTTGGCGAATCCAAAGGTCGGGTTCCCTCGTCTCCCTATCTCCAGCTTTGATTAGGAACTTCTGGATTGGACTCCCCCCTGGAATTAATAAAATCGACGCTGTTTATGAGAGAAAAAGTGGCAGCCATATTGTGTTCTTCATTGGTGAGCAGCATGTCTTTTATTTTTCTTTGACTCATTTGAAGATCAGTCATCCGACTGAGGACTATGGAATGTGATGCTAGTGAATTCCAGACAAGTACAAACTCACGTAACTCCTTCTACGTGCTTGTCAGACGGCATATGGATCATTGCTTGTCCGGTTGTGCAGGTGACCAGTACTGGATTTTCAGGGATACGGTGGCTCTCCCTGGATATCCCCGGCCCTTGGCGGAGTGGGGAGTGCAAACAGTGGCTGGGAAAGGCCTCTCCAAGGTGGATGCAGCCTTTGTGTGGGCACACACAGGGAAGACCTACCTGTTCAGTGGGGGGGAGTTCTGGAGGTTCGACGAGTTGGGGAAAAAGGTGGGAATGAAGCCGGAGGGGGGGTACCCCAAGCACGCCTCACTCTGGAAAGGGGTGCCCCCAGACCCAGATGACATCATCAGCTGGGGCAATGGTAAGAAAAGGGTCCATCCTTATCATGCTACTTGTGCTACAATGACCAGCTCCTCCCAATCCCCACTCCAGTTCTACCATCCTCAGTACCACCTTTGTAATTACCTTTCAGGAGACACTTATTTCTTCAAGGATGACTCCTATTGGGTGTTGAAAAGAGGGAGATTAGACCAGGAAAATGTGACCTCTAAATCCATATCAGCTGATTGGATGGGATGTGCACTACCACCAAGTCCGACACCTTCTCCCACCAATGGCAATGCTAAGTGCTATGACTGCATTTGTAAGAAGAATGGAGGGATCAAACTTCAGACTTTTCATTGGCTGTTCTTGATATCTGTCTCTATAATAATCGGGTCACTCAAAAGGTATTGAGTAGTTAACAATTTAGCATTTTCTTCATAATTGATATTCTGTTATTGTTAGTCATCATTGACACATAGATGGGAAGATTTGCAAAAAAATGTTCAAGGAAATTGTTTCTATTTTTTATTTGATCAAGTGATATAATTAATAAAGGAACTATATATATGAATGCAGCGTATATTGAGTTTCATTGTATGGCTAGTAAAACATTGTTCATTACAATTACATTGTACATTTGGTTTTCATTAATGGATACCTCACAGAAATATTTTCTCCACATAACCAATCAACATAAGTGGTCATTATGTTAAAGATACTCATGGAATCAAGAAGTACCATGTGCTTTTATTGTTGATACAGGTGTGGCTTTAACTGAATTGTAACAGAAAAAATGCTTTAAAAAAATTTTTGTTCTTCAAAATAACCAAGTAAAACGCTCTACATCGAGAGAAAAGAATTTTGTTTATTTGGCGCTTAATCATTTCCAGAGGGGTATTTTCCGTACGTCACTTAAATCATCCGAGATCAGATGCCTCCTCTTGGATGAGTTTCTGCCGGTTAAACTCATCCGGGATAAGTCAGTTTTTCAAAGGCAGCTGTGCAATAGATTGGTCTAGCTGGATCCATTCATCTGAGACGATTGCGCGCCCCCGCGCTGATTGAAAACCCTCTCAATTTGAAATTCCCGTCTTATTATTTGTGCACCGATTGCAATTGGCCGCTCATCTATGAATGGCGAGGCCATGACTGAACGGATTTTCATGCACGGACACTGATTAAGCGTGTGAGCTAATCCTTGTTTAAATAAAACAAACCTACTCCGAGCAGGTTTGGAGATTTGGATTTGCTGCCATGACAAAACACATCCAGAAAGAGTTTCGAAAAACCGACAGATCCAGGATCATACCAAATCGTCAACAATTACATCCGGCTAAACGAGTAATCCACGCACGAAATATACCCCCCAGATGTCTGTAAGCACACAACAGTATAATAAAAATTTTCTCCAGTGGTTAAGAATATCACTATCCTTTTGTAGTCCACTCCAAGTCGTTCCTAAAGCAAAGCGACAGCCAATTCCTGATTGGGTGGGCGAGCCCGATGGTTTTCTGGGAAATGTAGTTTAATTGCAGTGGCTTCTGGGACGGGCTCTATCGCGTGCTTCCCCGACGCCGCGCGGAACGCACGGATTCGTCACATAGTCCGCCTTTATCTCCTTCGGCGCAGCAGCCTTTTAAAATCCATTTTAGGTGTTTCGGTTTCTAGAAAAGCTTTTCCAACTACTCAGCCGCCGCCGACATTTTTCTGCTTCGTTGTTTGCCCCTCCGTGTGCGGAGAATAAAGAGGTACGTTACCGTTAGCTTAGCTCTGTGGCTAGCTACGTCTCACCTCAGCACGGAAACGCTGAGCAGGGCCGAGTGGGCCCTCGCTGCATTCGGTCCTGAATGCCTGTCCGGTACCTCACTGGGTTGTAACGTGTATGTGAAGTGGGCCGTAAAATAAACCCGGGAGCCGTAGCAGTTGACCGGGAAGACTAATATTCTCTACGTATGCTAGCGCGGCCAGCCACCCATATATCCCCGAATTACCTGCAGGGGGTTATGTGTTTACTGTCGTGTTTGTTACGTAAGCGCCATGACCATCTGCTTGTATGAACTGGTAACTGGTTACAATTTAATTTCCATGTAACTAATTGCGCACTTAGCGCCAGTCTGCTGTTGTTCTGATTGCTTAACGGGCCGCGCCGCTGTCCGCTGTGTGAGAGGATGCGGACGACCCGCCGCCCCTGGGCTGCTTCTCGGGCCGGCCTGACTGCTGACGCCGCACAGAGGATTTGAGCTCGGATGGGAGCTGACGTGCTGGGCCACGGGGGCGAGGACACCCCTACGTTTATTAACCAACTGTTGCATAGTATAATTTGGTTCAGTCCCTGTGATCAGGAGTTGGTAGATTTCGTGTTGGTCACTTGTAATCTTGTGGTCTTATTTGATGAAAGTGATTTCAGAATGTCTTCTAATTTGTTTTCATGTTGTTCCGGAGCACATCTGTTCTTGAAACATCCTGTTTCGCTGCTCTCCCCTTGCAGGGGGGTGACATGTACAACGGCATTGGGCTGACCACCCCCCGCGGCAGCGGGACCAATGGGTATGTCCAGCGCAACCTGTCCAGTGTGAGGGCGAAGCGCACGCGGGATGAGCGGGGTGCTGAACGTGACGAGAAGGACCGCGAGCGCCTGGAGAGCCAGCTGAGCCGGCAGCCCAACGCTGAGATCTTGGAGCACCAGAGGAAGAGGCAGCTGGAGGTCAAGTGTGCAGAACTGCAGGACATGATGGAGGAGCAGGGGTAAGCATGGCCAGAGAGGGATGCCAGCTTAGTATTGACGTATTTTGTGGACTTGCAGACTTGTCCAGTAATTCAGAAACCTCATTTAGTTCCATTGTGTTTGACCGTACAGAGGATTGCCATGGGGAATCCTCCCTGTCATGCTTTTATTGTTGTTCCTTAGGTATTCAGCGGAGGAGATTGAGGAGAAGGTGAGCAGTTTCCGGCTAATGCTGCAGGAGAAGCAGGAGCCACCACCCGCAGCCACCGAGAAGCCAGTGTGAGTGACCTGGTGTGCCGAACTGCCTGCTGGTGGCCCCTCGTGTGCTTTGCTTGTCTCTCTAAACTGCCGGATCTTTGGCCCCACAGGGTCACAGAGACGCACGCCTTGGCTGCCGCCAATCAGCAGAAGAACAACCGTCTGCGTGAAGCGTTTGGCATCGCCTCAGACTATGTGGATGGCTCCTCCTTCAATCCAGAGCGTCGGGAGCGAGAAAAAGAGAAGCGGGAACAGGAGCAGCAGCTGCTGCAGCAGCAGCAGCAGCAGCAGCAGCAGCAGCAGCAGCAGCAAAAATATGCGTGAGTGTCAGAGGGGAAACTTGGACCACCAGCCGCAAGCCTGTCGATATGCAGGAACACCATGACGGCTCAAACATCACTTTTACTGTAACCTTCTGCCTTTTGCTTTCCCCTGTGTATTCAGGTTTGTCCCGGAGTCTGACAGCTCCACTGCATCTCCACCACGTAAGCATGGCCGAAAGAAGAGGAGAAAGAAAAACAAGACTAGGGAGAGGTGAGAGAGGAGCAGATGGGGTGTGTGAGTGTATGTGTGCGTGCGTGCAAAGGTTGTGAAAGAGCAGACAAGATCTCCAGTTAACCTACCCCTCCTCGTGCAGCTCGGAGAGTCGGTCCCCCTCCCCTCGTCGGGAGAAAAAGAAAAGCAAGAAGAAGAAAAGGTGAGTTGAGTATTTATTTTATTCTGTAGCTTGTCAAACACCCTGATGGTGATTCCATGCATTTGTATACACTCGTGCTTAAACATAGTGTGTGTGTGTTTGTTTTTGTGTAGCCTTTAATGCAGTGCTGCATAGCTAATGATGCTCCTGTCACTGTTTAGGGAAGGGTCAGTGCAGAAGGACAGACGCAGGTACACTTTGTTTTGCTACTAATTACTTAGCTGTGTTGCTGTTACTGTACTTAGTTGGCTGTCTCTCCTATAGTCCTTCTGATGACAGGCGGCAGAAGAGGAAGAGGAGTGAGAATGGAACTCCACCCCGGACCAAACAGCAGAGGAACAGGAGCCCATCGTCAGACTCGGAGCGCAGGTGAGTGTGCGTGAGCGACGCCTGTCCCTGTGACAGTGCTCTCCACACGGTAGCTTTGTATGACATTGAGTCTGATTAATGAAATGAGAAACTTAAATTTTTCTTTGAACTTTTTGGTGCTAGCTTTGGTGCTAGTGTGTGAGATCCTGTTTCATCGACGGTTAGCTACCATAAGCCCCTCTTTAGGTGATCTCTGTAAGACTTTTTGTTCCGATGTGAAAAATGGACTATATTGCATTCTTTTATAGGTTTTTCTTTGCATTCTTTGGGTTTGAATTGCAACTGAAGTAGTCTCTACAATTATATTACATACCTGCAAACTTGTTGCTTTTCGGCGACAATCGCCGTTTTCATTGTCAATTGGGTCATTCACGTGAATCGTGTAGAACCGGAGAGTTTGTTTTGGGGGGGGGGGGGGG
>JAODJU010000045.1:4626624-4640427 GCA_026776725.1 Gnathonemus echidnorhynchus | reverse complement strand
ATTTGACGTCTTGTTGCATTGGATGCGCCGCATTACTTGTAAACAATGTCTATTTAGAATCTGGCGAACGTGCAAGGCTAATGCACCAAACTCGCCGACAGCAAATTTCTGTATAATAAAGGGCTACATTTTGCATCCAAAGCTGTCATTTGAAATCTTTGCATTGCATTGTGTGCTACAGCCTTGTAATGAATATTCATGTTAAATCCCACCCAGGGCAGCTCAGAATTAGAGTAGCCTTATATCTTGAAAACACCAATCAGTCCTTGGTTCGATGAGATTGGCTAACTTATCCTGTGTTCATTTTCCATTTTAGAATGAGGGAGCTGAATGAGGAGGACTCATTGTATGTAGACTCAGCAGGGAGGTGCCAGTGGAGCTGGGTATGGCTCAAGGTGGAAGTGAGGCAGGAAGTGCAGGGTGTTGAGCTTACATGAATGTTTTTCAGTAAAACATACTATTTTTCAGTATGTTTTTCATTAAAGAAAATGAATGTTTTTCAGTTTCCCTCCATGGCGTTTGCGTGCGTGTGTGTTTGTGAAACCCTTGTCCAGGCTAAGAAGGAAAAAATAAATGTTTTTCAGTATAATATAATTTGTGTTTTGGTTCTTTTGTTGTTTTCTTATTTTAGTGTCATGCGCCTAACACTTACTTGAGTTCACAGTGTCGGCGTCGCCCATTCTCCCCCCCCCGGACACTCTCACCTTTTTTTCTCTGATGAGTTTGCAGGTCTGATATTAGTAACTTGATCTTTAAACCGGTATTTTCATTTGGTTTAGGGAAACTTTTTTTTTCGTTGCGTAAGAACCTTACTGTTATCTTGTTATAGAAAGCTCATTGACTGGTCACTGTTACACTCTCTGGTCTCGTCTGTGCAGCCAATCCCTAGTTCCAGATAAGGAGGTACGACAAAACCAGCCAATCAGGGGGGCCGATGAGGGGAGAAAGGGGCGGTCTCCAGATAGGAGGGGGAGAAGGCATGAAGAGGACTTACCACAGAGGGCAGTTGGCAGAGAGGTGAGACTTGAATTTACAGGGTAGTGAAACTGGAATACCTGTTCTATAATGTCTAGCCCGTGTGGATCAGATACCTTCCAAAGCAATTTGAAGCATGTGGATGGAAATTTCGCTCTTGACGCAGTGGTATATGGGTGAATGACATGAGGTGTGTACTTGTGCCATTATTTCTTTTAAATCACTTAATAAATACATAGCATGCCTAACTTTGTTTGAAACCTCTTTTGATGTAAATGTATAGTGCATTCAAATCTTGTACAGCTTCAACTTTTGTATCTCAAAGTCCAAAAATGTCTGGTGGTGTCACCATCCAAACAAACAAGCAGAGTAAGAAATTGATTAAAATTGCCATTAAAGCAATTAAAAATGTAAAGTACTGGCAGTCCCCAGGTTACGAATGAGATCCATTTGTAGGCAAGTTGGCAAAATACTTCAATAATAAATACAGTACTGTGCTTTACCTCAAGCCGAAGAACCACTGAAGACATACAATGTTTTCCTGAGCGTCATAATGTAGTGCGTGCATTTGTTATTCCAAACCATTGTATTTAACCCGAATTTTTGATCCAATATGCTTTTTGGCTGTTCCTGAATACAAGTTATTCGTACATCGGATGGTGTTAACCCGTCGACTGCTTGACGTTAGGCATAATGCTATGTTTCAAACCATTAAACTCCTAAAGTTGCTAAATCGTTTTTGAACCATTAAGAGAATTGGAAAACATTTGTTTGCAAATATATATTACTTCAAATGTCAGGCAGCACAACCAGGTAAAGGGAGTTTTTATTTAACAGAGGGCCAGAATTTACATTATAATACAGACCATAAGTGATATTCACTATACCTTGAAGATCAAGAACAAAGATTTGTGTTTAACTTCAATTTTACCACTAATCATAAATGCAGAAAATAAATGGGTTAAATGTTTACGTTATGAAGGTTTTGGTGTAGAAAAAATAGACATATATTTTTCTTATACGACCTTATTAGTCGTTCTTCATAAACTCTGAGGCTATTTGCAGTATAGTCTTATTAATCCTGCCTGAATACTGGCCCTCCTAGCTGAGCATGCTTCATAAAGATCAGATATTGCAGACCTACACCTGTGGATAATTCTAAGCTGCTATGAAAACCATTGGTACTTCCCAGAAATCTCCCGAACGAGGCAGAAGAGGAGAAGAGCGGGACCGAGGAGAGAAGGAAAAGCCTCAGAGGAGAAGACATGACTCCTCATCGTCTTCTCTCTCTCCACCACGTGAGAGATCCAAGCGCATGAGGAGTGCAGAGAAGGAGCATGTCAGAGAGAGGGAAGCTTCTCCACGAAGTGTGTCTGACAGAGAGAGGGAACGAGGTAGACAGAGCGGCAGAGAGAGAAATGCCTCTCCTAAAGAAAAGAGCAAGAGGGCCCCAGAGAGGGCGAGGGAGCCTTCCTCCTCTGGGTCATCATCGTCCTCAAGCTCGCCCTCACCAGTTAGAAATGGGCGAGAGAGGGAGAGAGACCAAGAAAAAGAAAAGGAAAAACAGAACGTTTGGGAAAAGGAGAAGCAGAGAGAGAGGGAAAGAGTGGAACGGGAGAGGGAGAAGGAGCATGCAAGGGAGCGGGAGAGGCAACGGGAGAGAGAGGAACGGGAGAAGGAGAGGGAACGGGAGAGGCAATGGGAGAGGGAGGAACGGGAGAAGGAGAGGGAACGGGAGAGGGAGGAACGGGAGAAGGAGAGGGAACGGGAGAGGCAATGGGAGAGAGAGGAGAGGGAACGGGAGAGGGAGAAGGAGAGGGAACGGGAGAGGGAGAAGGAGAGGGAACGGGAGAGGGAGAAGGAGGAGAGGGAGCGAGAGAGGCTGCGGGAGAGAGAAGAGAGAGAACGAGAAATGGAAAGGGAAAAGGAGAGACGGAGACATCAAGAGAAGGAAAAGGAGAGAGAGAGAAGTACCAACAGATGCTCCCCTGCACCAGAGGATGACTGGGAGCAGCCTCAACAGGCACAGAGGATGGCTGGACAGCAGAGAGAAAAGCAGGTTAAGGAAGGCAAGGCCAAGAAAGGCAAGGTTGAATCGAGTAGCAGCAGCAGTGACAGTGACAGCGACAGCTCCTCGTCGTCTTCGTCATCGTCTTCCTCTTCCACAGACTCCTCTGCATCCTCGTCATTCTCTTCATCATCATCGTCGTCCTCTTCTGATGAAGATGAGAAGAAATGTTCAAGAAAACAGATGGTTAAAAAGACTAGGGTTTTATCAGAAGTCACTGAAGAGTCAGGTGCTCCTCCTGAGCCCTTGCCTTCAGCTCCAGTCCTGCCCACCACGACTTCTCCCTCTGAAAAGGAGGTGCTGGAGGATAGGTGTGGGCTGAGAGATACTGGTAAAGAGAGAGGACAGTGGCACCCCCTGATGGAGACAGAGGCTCAACCATTGGGACAGAAGGAACGATACTCCCCAACTGGAAGCGATGCAGCCTCACCAGGGGGGTGCATGTCCTCTCCTGCGGGCCCTAGAAAGGAGGGCAGAGGAGCTGAGTGTTACTCTCCAACCTCCCCCTCCAAAGACGCCTCCCCTTCGCCTCCCAGGGATGATCTGAATGAGGTTAGAGACCAGACCAAAAGCACCCGTGTAGATCGCCTGGTCGATGGAAAATATCAATACACCCCCACAGAGGCTGAGAAGTCTCCTCACATTGAGGTTGGGCGGACTGTGGAACGGGGGGGCGGAACCTCTGAAGGAAGAAGGGAGCGGCATGGCTCCTCTGCCTCAGCCTCACCTCCACGGCGCACCCCTCCCCTGCAGTATCAGGATCCCCCACGACAGTTCCGTCGGGCATCTCGATCAGCTAGCCCCCGTAGACGGCTGCCATCACCAAATCGCAGAGACCGGGACAAAGAGGCCAAGAGGGACAGGGATAGAGAGAGGGACAGGGATAGAGAGAGGGACAGGGATAGAGAGAGGGACAGGGATAGAGAGAGGGACAGGGATAGGGAGAGGGATAGAGAGAGGGAGAGGGACAGGGATAGAGAGAGGGACAGAGAGAGGGAGAGGAACAGGGACAGAGAGAGGGATAGGAGGTACTCACCTGGTCTAGCCCGCAGAGACAGGGATCGTGACAGAGAGCGTGACAGAGAGCGTGACAGAGAGCGTGACAGAGAACGAGACAGGGATCGTGACAGAGAGCGGGACAGGGATCGTGACAGAGAACGAGACAGGTCCCGGGACAGGAGACAAAGGAGAAGTCGATCGAGGTCCCCGAGGAGACGCAGCCCTCTCTACAGGTACCATTTCTGTCTCTGTTCTTGTGAGTGATGTGCACAGCTGCGGATGAGAGACTGCATCCTAATCTATCATGTGTCCTTTTCCACTCAGATCACGGCGCTCTCCTTCTCCTTACCGACGCAGGAGACCCAGTCGCTCGCTTTCCAAGGAGAGACAGAGAGATCGAGAGCAAGAACGAGAGAGGAACCGAGAGCGAGAGAAGGAGACAGAGAAGCAACCACATGCTTCTAAAGATGCAAAGCCTCAGACTCCGGGATCTCCATCATCATCTTCCTCATCCTCCTCTTCAGGCACTTCTTCGTCATCATCCTCCTCTTCTGGGTCTGAAAGTGAAGAGGAGACAGAGGGGAAAGGACAACCCAACACTGGAAGAATGCAAGCAGATACAGAGAAAGAAACAAGAGCTGATCAGGAAGAAAGTGGGAAAGAAGGAGATGGAGAGCTGGAGAGGGTGGAACTCAGCCGGTCTCCTGTCCCTAGCGGTCAGTGCAGAGAGCTGAGCCTGGCTCAATCACGCTCCATCTCCCCTAAATCTCCTCCCACGCTGCTTCCTGGTTCCCCAGTACATCCTACAATTGGCCAGAGTGGGCCTCAAGCTCCATCCAATGGGAAGCCGAAGAAACGGGAAGAGAAGGAGCAGCGTAAGAAAAACAGCAGTGGCTCCAGTTCATCGTCCAGTTCCTCCTCCTCTTCCTCTTCATCATCTTCATCCTCATCTTCTGACAGCTCTGATTCTGAGCCGGAGGATGGGAAGGAGTAAGTGCAATAAGTGCCTGTGTGTGGTCTCACTATGGGGCTGTGTGTGTGTGCTGATACTCCCCTGACTCTGCTCCTGTTCCCCTCCCTTTTTCTTGCTCAGAGAGTGCAGTACTGCTGTAGCGGACTGTAGCTCATCATCATCGTCGTCATCGTCATCATCTGACAGTGACAAAGAGGAGAAGCCAAAAAGGTAGTCGTCGTAACTGTCATTTTAGATTGGTATGCTTTTTATGTGTTTGCAGTATGTCAGTATTTTTGATGTGGAATTGTTCTTTCAAAGTAAATGTCAAATTCTAATAAGTGTATATTATGACTTAAGGATGTCATTGTGGGTGGCACTGTTACATCTCCAGGCTTGGTGACTCAATTCCAGCCTCTATTTGGTATGTGTGGAATTAACATGAGCTCCCCATGTTGCATATATGTACCATAGCCTTGCACCCTGTGCTGTCTGGGACAGGCCCTGGTCACCCATGACCCTGACCAGGGTCAGTAGGTAGTGCATAAATTAGGGTGTGTGAAATGATAGTTTTGACTTTCAGCCCACCTCGGCGTCAGAGGGTGCCAGCTGATTCACTGAGAGACTCGCGCTCTCCCAGCTACTCTCCCCCACCAAGAGTGCGACGTCCCGCTCTGTCACCACCCACACGCAGGTTTGTAGTCAATTTCTTTCATGGGCTAACGATTCCTGCGGATTCACCTGAATGGTGGATAATGTAGGACTGCTGATGTGAGGTCCTCTGTAGGCCTTTACCTTGTGCTCATCCTGGCACTTTGTTTGGCCACTTACATGTGAGGACTTTTTAATACAGTGTATATGTGCTTCTGTTTTAGGAGCAGTAGAAGTGAAGAAAGCAGATCATCGAGCAGGAAAGAAAGGAAGTAGTTCCAGGAACACCTCTGCAGTGCATTGTGGGCTGTGGTGGTTTCATCTTGTGAGCCATGTAGAAGTATGGTATGCAGGAGCAGGGACAGGCCTGGAAACGCATAATGCCATTTGTTCTTTTTAGGAAATAATCTTTTCTTTTTTTTTTTTATTTTAATTTGGGACTGAATTGGATTCCTTCTGCCTACAGATGCGTTCATGGTTATGTGATTATATGAACTGTACAAAGATGATTGATCCATGTATACTAGCAACACTGAGAGCAACTGTTCAGTCAACCTTCTGACTTTATACCTCCAGTCTTATTGATATACTTCTGAGTAATTTGGTTTTCCCACTGTCAGGAGGGGTGAGATTTGTCTGTGAATAGAAATCTTGACTTTTGTTTTTCCTTTTTGTGAAAATATTAAATAAAAAAAATGCAATTGTATTCTTTGTCTGTTAAGCTTTATAAAATCTTTGTCATAAAAATTGAGTCCTTAAATGACTTGCTTGACCACATGCTGTGTGCTTTACCAGTAGCTCGTGAAAATGCCTTTCTGCAATTTATATCTGTATATGAGTGTGTATATCTGTGTGTACATGCAGGTATATACACTCACATATATGATCCATAAATTTTCTGAAACTGCATGTCCTATTCAGGGTTGCGGGGGGGGGGGGTGCAAAGCCTATGGACACACGACAACCCAAGATGGTCACACTAACCCATTACAGGGTGTACACACAACAGTCACTCACACATGCACACCTATGGGCAATTTGTCAACTCCAGTTAGCCTCAGCATATTTTTCGACTGTGGGGTAAAACTGGTGTAGCTGGAGGAAATGTCGACAAGGGGAGAACACGCAAATTCCACACCCATGGAGCCACGGCGTTCACTGAGGCCACAGCACCTACCACTGCCCTACTGGAATTATTAAATTGAATTTATATAATATAATTATATATTAATTAATCAGGCGAAGGAGTAAGTAGGGTGTATATATTTAACTGCCGGAACGTTGCGCAGTGAACAGAATGCCGAAGCAGAGACAAGTTCAGCTCTGACCCAAGGGACAAGACGCAATTTCGATTCGTGCCTGTGTGATGACGCCATTTTTTCCGCCGGAGAGTGGTGTGACGTCATATTAAATGGACTTTGTATGACCAATGAAAGCAAGAAGCAAGTTACATTGATGTAATTTCGTTGTATGTCAAGGTTTATTGTTTTCTGTTTTTTTCTATTTGTCACATCCGGTAGCGTCAAGCAAAATCATGGGTCCAGTCGAGGTAACTATATTTATACTAGTCATTTAATTATTATTCTGAGTATGAAAAAGTCGTTGTGCCGTTATGTAGTTCTGCCGGTAACAGTAACGTGTAGCTGGAGTATTCTACTGTTATATTTACCGCCGGCTTTTTGTTTATCGGCATCAGATTCCGTGAAGTTACTTTAAATACTCTTGTTTTATTATGCTGCTCTCGCGTGAGGAGTAATAATCTTCGTCATCGTTGCAGCTCCTTCACATGTCGGTGTTTTCTCAGAGCCTCTCTCCCTGCGGTCGGTTTTTAGCTGCAGGGAACAACTACGGTGAGATCGCAGTTTTCAGGTGAGGCAGTGATTGTTTTAATGGTACCGTACTCGTTCTGGACAAAGTCGTGTTTTGGTTAAATATATATTGTGTGTGGCAGTAAGGTACTCTTTTCATTCCGTCTCTATAATATTAGTACTGGCAGACAAGTGGTCAAGTTGCCACCTTAAAGTATTGTGTATGTCTTTTGCCCGGTATTGTGGTGAGTGATCTTGCTTATTGATTCTGTTTTCAGTCTGTCATCCTCACTTAGCCCAGAGGCAACAGAAATCAACAGAAAACCCATCCTGACTTTCACTGGTAAGTCTTTGCTGATTATACTGAGCTCAGTATTATATACTTAATATACTTGTATGAATAGTTTTGATTCCTATAATGAATTATAAATGTGTACAAATAATTCAAATACCGGTAAATAAATACATTTTAAAAAACAGGTATTGAATACTGCAGTCTGGCTGTTTTTTTCCAGAGGTTTTGACGTGGGAAGTGAATGATATTTTTCACTCTTTCTCAGCTCACGAGGGGCCTGTTTTTTCCCTTCTGTCCACCGACACACATCTTCTTAGTGCAGGAAATGGAGAGATTAGTGCTTGGAGTTGGACAGAGCTGGCAAAAAGAGTAAGTATTATATAATGGGGAAAAGAGAGATTGTGTGTATGCCTACATTTATGAATATTTTAAAGAAATGTAATGAATGATTTTATTTTAATGTGTCCATCTCCCAAGAACACCAAAGCTGTCTGGATTAGAAGACCACAATACAAGTAAGTCTCCTCTGATCTTTGACACAGGTTGCTTTGTCCAGTTGGGTTGGTGTGTCTTTAAATTCTCGCATTCTCTTATAGATTGAGCTTGGAGATCCCCGAGATCAATGCAATGGTCATTAATGCCAGAGTGAGTAAATGCAAGAACAGAAATCCTGCATATACTGACACATTTAAGAGAGCAGCTGTCTATTTACATTTCACTACTGTAATTGACCAAGTTAACAGAATTGGCATCTTACTCCTTCTAGAGTTTGCTGTGTGACTTTTCACACGGATAATGTGATACATCTGCAGTTTTGTTATTGTAATCTGTACTCATGGCCATTTCCATTCTCAGGACAACAGCCTGGCTGTGGGTGGGGGTGACAACGATGTTCACATTATGGATCTAGAAAGTGGCATTTTCAAGGTGAGTATATAACCTGTCTCTTGCTGTGAGAAGTGGTGTGGCTGTTTTACTTTGATTTTAAGAAAATGTCTTTTGGCTTTGAAGATTGTTTCTCAGTTGTAAAACCCACCCTAGATGAGATTACTACATGGGATCTGACACACCTGCTTTGATCTAGTGCCAACCAAAGAACAGTGGGATTAACTAGAGTTTTTATCCAGTCAGACTTTCCATACTGATAGACTGTAACCCTAAACCTGATTATGGCTGTTCAGTCTGTGCTGCAGGGCCACACTGACTACATCCACTGCTTAAGCATCAGAGAACGGGAAGGAGAGCTGCTCTCCGGTGGGGAGGATGGAGCTGTCAGGATGTGGGGTGAGTCCTCCTCCTGCAAGACTCTGGTTCTGGAGTCCTGATGTTGTTCTGTCACAACTGAGGTGCCTCCGCCTTCTGCCCCCAGATGTCCGAACAGGACAGTCTGTTCACTGTGTGGAGGTTTACAAGTACGAGGTGAGTCCCCGTGTGCAATGAATGTTAAGAAAGGAACCGTGAGTGAGATGGACACAGCTGACCCCTTGGATGCAACACTAATCCATGCTGATGCTGCCGACTTGTTTTTAAATAACATCATGATACACAGGATGTTTAGGAAGCAAGCAAGCCCATTCTTTTTTGTTCTAAATTGTTAGCATGCAAGGGGGGAGGGGGAGTTTGGCAGCCAGTTGACTTTGGACCCCTGGAGTTTTTTTTTTTCTCCCCACTGGGGAGTTTTTGGTTCCTCCCCTCCATTGTTATCTGGCATTCTTTCTTCCATTTCTTTGTTTTCCTTTATCCCTGATTTTTAATTACGCTGTATAAATGATGCAGGAATGTATTACAACACATGTATGTAAAGTGCCTTGTGGTGACTTGACTTTGAAAGGCGCTATATAAAAATGAATTGAATTGAATTGAATTGAATCGAATCTGTCCTTCTGCTGTGACAGCAATGTGCTCGGCCCCAGCATGGGAAGTGGATTAGCTGTGTCACCACGGATTCTGACTGGATGGTGAGTTAGGAAAAGACTAAATGCAGTCAGCTTTGTTTTCTGCATATGGGAATCAGGTGATGGGGTCAGTGGACAGAATTTTGTGTTTATTTGTGTGGCCATGTGACCCAGCTCTGGCTTTGTCTTCCTAGCTGTGTGGCGGGGGCCCTTCCCTCTCACTCTGGCATCTGCGCTCACTCTCCCCCACCTCCGTCTTCCCTCTGTCCGGATGCCAGCGACAGGCGATGTTCTACCAGGATCTTGTAAGCCTCACTGTCTTCCTTGTTAATCCCTCACACACACCGATCTGCCAGCAGAGGCAGATGGGTGACACAGCCCAGGAGCTACAGAATGTGACCCCTGTCTTCCTGGGGGGGGGGTGTGCTGGGGAGGTCTGATATTTAATCCACAGTGGGCTCCTTATTACTGAGAACTTGCTTGGAACCATTTCATGCAATCCAATCTGTCCATAACTGTAACTAAATATACTGAGTGTCTTTATTAGTATATTTGTTAGTATTGTATTAGGAATGTGTTGATTTCTCCTCTGTCTGTGTAGATCTTAGCAGTGGGGGAGGGCCACTTTGTGTCCCACTGTCTCCTCGGCGGTGAAGTTAAGTCACTGATTCCCTGCACACCCCCGTCACTCAACACACTGGCTCTGAACACCAACAGCACTGAGCACAGGGTGAGTCCCACTTTTCCTCTGCTTTATTTCTCACCCATGTCTGCTGGTCTGTGGTTAAGCGTCAGTGCTGCTCTCTTGCACACTCTCTCCAGGTGCTGACAGTAGGGGGCAGCAGTGACCAGATCGATGTTTTCACCAACCTATCATACAGGGCCTTCTCTCTCTCCTTTTGATGCACTCCCATCCTCACACCTCCACCACCTACTTACAATGCATGCCTGTCTGAAGTGTCCGGCAGTATTTGTTTTTATAATAAAGATTTGTTGCCCATTTTGTAGAATTCTGTGTTTTGTCATTCATGACTGTCACACCCTAAAGAGTGTACACTTTGCTTCCTCGAAATACTGGGGGCGAATTGTAGATGAATGTGTGACGTGAACCACATATATTAAAAATGACACTAAACATATTCATGAGGACAGCGATCCTTCTTGTACAGCCACTGCACAGAATGTTGCATGCTTTTAAATTTGATTCTACAAGTTCTATAATTGTGATTTCAAGTAAAATAACGTCATCCAGAGGAATCAGGAGGCGGCTGATGGTGTCTGTACTACCAGGTGTAGCTGTGGTCCTTTTTCCTGGATTTCCTGGGTGGAGTTGCTCTGCTTTGCCTTTTCCTTATTTTTACTGTTCCTAAAAGAAGACTGGCAGGGCTTGTACACAGAAACGCAATGCAAAGCTGCTCCACACTTCTGTTTCTAATCTATTTTGGTACTACTGGATACTACATATAGTGTAGTTATAATAAGCCTATAAATCACTCCTGTGCTCCCTGAAACCTGTAAACAGCAATCCGGAGTCTTTCATGCACTATCTGGTTAGTATCTTTGTCTCTGCAACACTGACACTGTATCTGAACAAGTTTAATGGGTAATTAGAAATACTTCAAGTATTCGGCTGAAGAGGACCTTCAGGAAATGGATCAGACAGGAGTGCGAAATGCATGAAAACCTCGATGCCTGATGGGCTGGAACACTGGGATGAGCTGGGAAACATTTACAGTTATAATCTGCTAAACGTGTGCTTTAACGGCACCTGCTTAATAAGATATCTGGGATGTGCTCAAGAATGGGAAAACGTTTCTTCAAAGATGAGAACATGGAAGTGCCATTTTTAATACTGAACTGAAAGGGAAACCGAGTGACTGGCAGAAGAGGAAATGCTGAACGGGCAATGGATCCAGTGCTTCCTTTAAAATCACCGAGTCCAGCAGCAACAATACGGGTAATATGACAGCAAAAGATTACAACCATCTCTTCAAGCTGCTCATCATCGGGGACTCCAGTGAGTGACCCTCTCGCAGAATCGCTCGAACATTTTTTATGGCCGAATGTTCACATTAATGTCCCTCCAGTTGGCCGTTGTCTTTGTTTAGTTTCTTGCTAACCTAGACCTACGTGAAAGCTGCGATTGTTGAAATAAAATCATCTAGATGGATGAACAGCTTTGATGACACATATATGAGATGTATGTTGTGATGATTATTTTCATTTTCCAGAATCAGATATTTTCATTTTCCAGAATCAGATAATGAAAACATGCTTGCCAGAGTGTCCAGTTGGCTTGTGTAATTGTATCTGCTATTAAAGAAATAGTATCAACCCGAGACAAGTAATTGTGTTTGGGCACATTTATTCAATGATTGTTGGGTCTGCTCTTAATTACTTAATTATCCAAAATATATATATTTCCATTGACCTCAGATGTCGGGAAAAGCAGTTTGCTACTCCGGTTTGCTGATAACTCATTTTCAGGTGAGTGAACTTTTATGTGATGTAGCAGATTAGGGCAGGCAGATGTGGCACCAGATGGGTCAGTGGATGTTACATTGTCTGTACTGGCTTCCACATCCTTTACATCCAGCCGTGTCCTACAGGGAGTTACATCACGACAATTGGTGTCGACTTTAAGATCCGCACAGTGGACATTAATGGTGAGAAGGTCAAGATACAGATCTGGGACACAGCTGGACAGGAGCGATTCAGGACCATCACTTCCACGTAACTGCCAAACTAGTTATTTAAACTGATCTGAACTGCCTTAGGAGCATACTTCTGAATATGTTTCTACACTCTCCTGTGTACAAATCAGAAGACTGTTTAAGGCTTGTGTCATTTTAACCAGCTCATAAAGAGCTCTGAATGTTCTAGCCAGTCTGGTTGGTTAATTATATACTTATTTCCATGCCAGCAGGTAGTGCGCACTGAAGGTGATATTTTGTGCCACTAACATGACATTCACATGGCAAAAATTTCTTGTGATATTAAAGAGAGTTCTGATTTCAGGTATTACCGGAACACTCATGGTGTCATCATTGTCTATGACGTGACGAATCAGGAGTCTTTCGTCAATGTGAAGAGATGGTTAAATGAAATCTCCCAAAATTGTGACAATGTCTGTACGATCCTTGGTAAGTGTCTATTTTTTAGGATTGATAATTTGGCAGGACCGGGCTTGCACAGGCTGGATTGAAGATGGAGGCCTCCTTCCTGTTAGCTTTGCAACAGTGTGACATACTTCATATCCTCTCTTATCACTAAGTGGGCAACAAGAATGATGATCCCTCCAAGAAGGAGGTCCACTCCCAGGAAGCTCAGCACTTTGGAGACTCTGTGGGAGTCAGGACTTTTGAGACGAGTGCCAAGGAAAACGTCAATGTGGAGGAGGTGAATATCTGTCACGTCAGTTACAGCTTGTCTTTCGAGGCAGAGTGATAACTGTAATTGACCAACATTTGTTTGTATCCCATTCTCTCCAGATGTTCATGTCATTCATTCACATGGTTCTGCATGCAAAAAAACAGAAGCAACAGCACGCGAAGAGAGACAGAGAACAGGGGAAAGACAAAGTCCGCATCAATTCACACCCGGAGCAAGAGAGACGGATGAAAGGGAAAACACACTGCTAGTGCCTTAGGGAGATTCTGCCTGTGTCTGGTGTGACCGTGAATTAGGGTTCATGGATGTCACTATATCATCTCATACACCCTAATACTCATTTTCTACTTCTTTCATTCATTTTTGTTAATGGAGATTTGTATAGTTAGGAAAATTCTAGTTGGACAATTACTTAAATATTCTAGAAATGCTACTAATCTTTGTGTTTTATTACAAATTGCAAAAGTTTTGTTTTAAAAAGACTCACTGTAATTAACACAAATAAAGAAATCTATAGACATCTCCTGTTCTCCCTTTATTTAAGATGTCTGGACATGTCTACTCACCGTAGTTTAGCAGCATTAAATCGTATGCAGTTTCACTGTTACATTCAAAATACTCAAAGGTTGTTGTGTATTTTTCGCTTGAAATAAAAAGACAAAGTTGGGTAATTATTGGCCCGTACTGCGAAGCGGGGTTATTGGCTTATCGGGGTAACTTGTCGGATTTAAGGTAGTCTGGGCAAAATGTAAGTGAACGAATATGAAGTC
>JAODJU010000045.1:4583438-4621451 GCA_026776725.1 Gnathonemus echidnorhynchus | reverse complement strand
TTAATGGGTATGATTTAGTATTGTTCTGTGCTATAGTATAGGCTGAAACCTGCGGTTATCATTAAAAACAAAATGCGTTAATCGTAAGACAAACATTAATTTGTGTACGCCAATGAATATTAACAGGAATGTTAAATCTTAAAGTTTGAATCTGAACCTGTGTAGTTTGAATGGGGGGGGCTCAATAATGTTCCTTATCTAGAAAAGGGGGGCCCTGTAGAGAAAGTCTGGGAACCACTGACTTAAACCAATAAATACACATTTATTTGGGTGGGGGGTGCTAAAGCCCCTGTAAAATATGCCTAAAAACCAGTGGCGGAACAACTGTACACTGGGCCTTGAGGGAAAAATGGACCAGGCCCCCCTCCCCCTTTCCAAATTCACACCTAAGGCCTGCTTACGCCAGTTGCAGCAGTTTCAGATGATGAAATTTGGGTAGCCTTCAAATATCATACCCATCATGCAGTGCAATAGTTAGCAAATTAAACAAACATGCTTTTTTCCCATTAAACACACAACTCAGTAATGTAGTTTCATTACAAAACATTACAAAATATTACATTTCGAAACTTTTAAGTATTGCATCATTTTTTTGTGTGTTATGACTCCCACCATAATGAGACTGTATACATAAAAATTACAGATATAAAAGTAGCATGTTGAAATTCACGTGAGATGTATAAGCTCTTTTATCCTCATGAATGTTATGCATATATGTGAGATTTGCAGTTGGAGGGGGATCCTCGCTGTCGCTGGGGGGGCCGAGGGCAGCTGGTCGGGCTACCCCACCCTGCTAATGATGTCCCTGTGTGCATCAAATATTAACCAACATATTAGATCAAAAGCTCCTCTTGTAAATATAGTTGCATCCCAGTTTGCCTCACTCAACCAGGTTATGTCCTCTCTAAGCTGGAGGACACTCCGCTCTCCAGAGCAGCCCCTGTCAAGCCTCTGCTAACTCACTCAGTGCATCAAAGATCCTTTTGTCCTTCTGCAGAGCCTCAAGAGCCTCAGAAGGACCTTGCCCACCAAGGTCCTCAAATGGGTGTCTTCACGTCATAAACTGTAAAGCACTGCATCTAAATCACATTGTTTCTGAGCTGCCAAGATTCAAGAATGTCCAGAGAATAGGCCGACGTCTTTCTGAATACATTCAAGTTAAATATTAAACATGCACCCAAGTTATTTCCTGTCGATTTGTGCTGGCAGGGGTGTCATAAAGGGGAGAGGAAAGTCAGGATGATTCCAAGGACTCCTGAGTGACAGGGGTGCTAAAAAAAATGCAATATAAATGGATTGTTCTGGCTTAGGGGTCCGATATGATATGCTTTCATGAGGCCCAAAATCTCTAGTGGCACCCTTGTGTGTTGGAAAGTACTTTTGGTGTCTAAAGATGCACTAAATATAATTTAAAAACCAGAAAAGAGGCAGTGGCAACTTAACAGTATTTGATATTTGAGTACTAACTCTGACTATGTAGTTTCTTTGCAGAGAGAGTATGATTAACTTGTGATTAATGCAGTTTCCTGTTTTGCTGCGAAGTTGCTAGTTAAACTGTGACCCAGTTAACCAGGAGCAGGTCCCACCTAAACACAAACAAGTTCTGTAAAAGCTATGGGCTCCTTGCACACTCTGGAGTTTGCTTTGGTTGTTACATTTTTGCGATTGATTTGTTTTGGTAAAGATGCATGGTGATACTTAATTTTGCATGTGTGTCTGTCATTTAAATTAGACAGGAGGGCCTTTCAGGGTTCAGCGTCAGAGGGGATATGCTGAAGCCCTGGCAACCACTAGGAAAGCACAGTTTTTTGAGAAACAAAGCTCATCCAAGGTAATAGGTGATTTTAACATATTAAGTTCTGTAAAATTAGATAATATAGTAAAGCTATATTTGAAAATGTAGCTTTGTGTAATAGTAATTTATTTTAACTGTATTTATTACACACAGACACACACGCACACACACACATTATATGTTTGTGTGTGTGTGTGTGTGTGTGTGTGTTACAAATTGATATTGTTTTTGATTTTATTTATCTGTATGGGGGATGGGGGCAGGGTTGAGGGTGGCTGGCACGGTACTGATCTGGATGCATGACTGATTGGACTCTCTCACCTGGGGGAAAGTGGGCGTTAACTGTGTAACTGTACACCACCACCGTTACCTATGAGCATTTGGATATTAATCTTTAACTGGCCATTTGTATTCCGCTGTAATCTGTTATGTAAATCCAGCCAATCCAAACTGCAAATTAAACGCAAATATTTAAATCAATATTTGATGTTCGTTCATTTTGCTGTAATATGATGCGACATAACACTGCGGGACCATAAGGTTGCATGGAGCCGGCCGGGCGCTGCTGTGATTGGCCGAGCCGGCCAGGTATCTTAGGTGCGCTTGTGGCCTCTCATATCATTTACCCCCACCTCCCTTCTGCTAGACGTAGCCAGTAAATGACTACATCGGCTAGGAAACTAACAAAGATAGACTTCGTTAGCGGTTTTTAACACAGAGCTATACATGTAAATGTAGTGTCTTTTCATCCGATGTGCATGGTGTGATTAGTGTTTATTTGACCAGGGGGGGCTCTTCTGCACGCCATTTGTGCGCTTTTACCTGGAAAGCGGTCAGGTTCTGCAAAGCGTTTTAAAACCCAGGTAAGTCCAAGAATGCATGTAATATGTATATGGTGTATTTGGTGTCCATTTCTTCGGTGTTCAAAATATTTTCGCAAACAGACACGCTTGAGTTTAACACACAGGCTGAATGATATTAGGGTCCAAGGTGGGGAGGATGGAGGCCAAGGTGCCGCTGTTCGCCGTCTGCCTTGTTGCAGGTGAGACGGCATCTTTCCGCGGATCACCGCGAAATCGCTTTACACCTGCCGGCAAACACATACTGTAGTAAAATCATTAGTACAATTGTGTTGCGGTGTTAACTCCAAGGCATAATATATTTTCTGTCCTTTTAACCAGGTCTTCTGACATGTGATACACAAGGTAATTATGTAATTACTGCAATTATCAGGTGTGGCTGGTTGTGCCTCAGGTATTACTTTATTTTTCCAGAACCGTGTAACACAGTTACACACATTCTGAGCTGCAGAGTAGGGGTTCCTAACCACCAGCCCGCGAAAATCTGAAGGTTTCGCGGAGTTGTTAATTTAAAAATTACACTTTTCAGTTTTTTTTTTTACCGGCACTCGCGTTCTGACGTAAATTTAAGGGAAATAAATGGTAAATCGCCGATCAAGTTTTGCACGACCTACACCGGTCCACGAACATCAAAAGATTGGGAACCCCTACTGTAGAGTATGCACTTCCTGGTCATGCTGATTGGAAACACTGTGTAGTGTTTTTTTTTCTGAGTGCTTGCAGTGTGTGGCAGGAGACTCCTAGGTAACAGGATTGTCGGCGGAAATGATGTACGGGAAGGGGCGTGGCCATGGCAGGTGGATATCCAGATGGGCAGCAGGGGTCATGTCTGTGGGGGCTCACTCATAGCCAAGGACTGGGTGCTGTCTGCTGCCCACTGCTTTCCAAAGTAGGTGCTGCCTATTTCCCTTTACATGGATGTAGAAGCTTTGGTTGGGTGGGCTTCGTTTTAAAATGCAGCATTCTCCAGGCTCGCCGACGTCTCGTCCTACCGGCTGTACATGGGCAGGCACCAGCTCAGTGGCGTCAATCACCATGAGGTGTCCAGTCGGGTCCGGCGAGTTGTGGTTCCAGCAGGCTACACCAATCCTCAAGAGGGCCAGGATGTGGCTCTGGTCCAGCTGGCCACACCGGTCCAGTGGTCAAACTGGATCCAGCCAGTGTGTTTGCCCAGTGACGATGCTGTGTTTCCCAGCGGGATGCAGTGCTATGTCACTGGCTGGGGCCACATCAGGGAGGGGGGTGAGTTGAGGATGCTGGCTAGGCTGATCATGAGGTCGGTTAACCCAGGAGCCATATGAAAAGTCTCAAAATGCTTCTACTGATGCTACTCAGCTTAAGAGGACATATTTCCAAGCCCAGTTATTCCTGGCTTTCTTATGCAGCTAAATTTATCCTTCTGCTCTTCTTGTTTTCCTTGGCTAGTGTCTCTGCCTGGTGTGGGGACCCTACAGGAAGTGCAGGTGCGCATCATCAGACAAATGTCCTGTCAGAAGATGTACCAGGTTCTGGCCTTCACCTCTGACCAAGTGGACATACTTCCTGACATGATCTGTGCCGGGTTCCCAGAAGGAGGCAGGGATTCCTGCCAGGTACAGCTTACGCCACACCTTCTGTATGCCAGACTCTCTTCACATTTACTCTTGATTCTTATGTCCCTTACGCTGCGCCAACCCTGCCCTGTCTTGCCCCCACTCCCCAGGGTGATTCAGGGGGGCCCCTCGTGTGCCCCTTGGTGAACGGGACCTGGGTACAGGCGGGGGTGGTGAGTTTCGGTCAAGGTTGTGCCCAGCCTAACAGGCCTGGCATTTACGCTAAAGTCTCCACCTTCGCCAGCTTCATTCGCAGCACGGTGCCAGAGATCCAGCTGCACAGCGCAGCCTTCCAGGCCCGGACCCCGGCCCTGGCCGTGCTTGCTGCTGCAATATTGTCTTGGCTTGGATAGCATCATGTGCCATGACCAGGAAGGGCTGTTTGTGTTTATTGGGACACCAAAAGCACATAAGAGCCAAAATGAGACCTGCAAAACTACAGAAGCTGGGTCTTTGTGTATTGTGAGTACAGTGGGACCAGAACACCCGAGAGCTAATCGTGTTAAATTTGATTGTCACATATTTGACTTGAGCGACAATGATTGTTGTTGTCGGAAGCAACTGCAGCAACGAGGGGTCCTGCAAGGCTCACATCAAAACGAAGCTGCTGCGGCCTACTCTGAAAACGCCAAGCCATTGAACGAGAAACCCTGCGAAGTGGAACATGGCTGCCCCGTTTTCAGTAAGCGCAGAGGAATGCAAAAGCCTAAGCAGTCATTTCCAAGTGTATAGGAATGGCAGTGGCACAAGTTACTAGGGTGTGTGCTTAAGGGTGCGTTGCAGGAAGAGGAGCCAAGCGCAGAGCTGAGGGACAGAGAAATGTTTGATCATTCCAATGTCAACTCACCTTAACTGCTTATACTCTCAAGTGGCTAAACCAAATATCTAAAAACATTTAAATGAGGATCAAATAAATGTCTGATTTAATGATAAACATTAGTGTCACCAAATGACTAACTCAACAACAACATGGTCGGGGAAAAGCAGATTCCAGTCCAGCTTGAAATGGTTTTACTAAAAACAGTAGTTAATGCAAAGTACATTCATGCTGTATTCCCTATTCCTGTTTTCTATGTCCTTACCCATGCATTCACGTTTTTCTGAACAGAGATTGCAAACGTTACCTCTGTAGTCGGTGTCATTTTTACTAAACTACAGTCATAACATGGAATCACACTACTGTGTCAAGCCATTGTGGAATCAGTTCAGTGTCCACTGTGAGCACTGGTGATCAAAGCATCAGTCTTTATGTAGTATAAACATCTCAGGTGTCAGAAATGCTGGGCGTGTCCGAGAGGATCATGGGAGAACCCAGCTGAAGCTCCTGCTGAAGTGACTCCAAGTCAGCTGGGCTCATCCGGTGCACCTCAAGCCAATCGGAAAGCAAGGAGGCTGATAATGGGGCAGAGTCACTGTGGCTGAAGCAATAAAGGGAAGAAAGAGGCATTAGTACACAGTAAGTTCACTTACTATATCGAGAGGTAAGTCATCTGGGCTTAAGCTTTAAAAGGCCTGCTGACCTGTCCCTGGGGTCAGGCTGCTGGAGGTCGGTAAAGGACTGTGTGAGGAGCTCATCCAGGTCAAAGCCCACCCCATAACCAGCCCCGCTGCCCTTAGGCGTGACTGAGAACACGGGAGGGAGCACGTCGTCAACCTAAGTGCATGTGCGACAAGGTCAAAAATGTCAAGACAGCAGAACCAGAAAAACATACAGGGGCTATTACCTGGCATGAGTTAAGCTGCACTAAATCATCATGTGACTTTTTAAACTCCTCCGCTGTGTCCTCAGACTACAGTTTAAGACACAAAAATTGTTTTAAACTGGACCCAACTGCTCTTTCCTATTAGAAAGAAACTGTTAAGCTGAACCACAGTTAAGCTAATGATAAATTGTTCACAGAGTAGTAATCATACAACAAATGGGAAAAAACAAATAGCAGAAGGAGGACAAATGGAGGGAAATTAAACACTGTGAACCTACCTGAGACTTGGAGAGCTGCAGAGTGACTGTGTGGATGTCAGGGATGCTGCCCCCTACTGGTTGCTCTGGGGTTGTGGACTCCTGGATGGGCCGTGGTAGCACAGAAGATCCTGATGGTGGGCTTTGAGAATGGTTACTCAGGGAGGGATGAACCTTCTCCATACTTCTTGGCCTAGTAGAACTCAGACTGGGAGGCAATTTTCCATTGGTTTGGGTAGCCATGCTTACATCCCCATTGACTTCAACATGGAGTTCTTCCCCACCAGAGGGGATGTGAATTTTATTAAGGAACACCCCAAGAGGTAGCAGCTGGTGTTGGGGGAGCGACGGACCTGTTGCTGGTCTGTCTGGCCCTGGCCAGTTCTCCATCGTGTCGTATGTGTTGCCCCCTCTGAAGTCTACCTGGTGCCGGACTGAACTGTTTTTGACTGCCGGGCAAGACCCAAGGCCATCGATACCCACATGGGTACTGAGCATATCCATCCTGCCCACTGGTACCTGCATGACAGGAAAAGGGAGTGGGATGGCTGAGGAGCCCCTTGGCTGGTAGAAAGTAGACAAGGTGTGGTTCGTTTTTGGGACCGTTTGATGCTGAGGCCCTTTGCTTTGTAGCTGGTGCTCGCCTGCACCATTGTTTCGTTGGCCAGAGTCCGACTCTACCAGCTGAAGCCCCTTTCCCAACAATGGCTGGATCTGACCAGCCGTTTCCGCACAAAGTGTGTGGACCTGACTGTCTTTCTTCCCGCTGACGCTGTCTGCGATTGGCTGAGATCTATCAGTGCAGCTGTCCATCATCCGTATCCAGCGCTGCAACAGGCTCTTGTCGTTGTCACTCAGTGGCACTCCTCTTATGGACTCAGCTGCCTTTCCGTCTTTCTTTTCCTTCTCCTTCATCTTCCTTTCTCGCTCCCTGGCTCGCTCTTTCCTCTTTCTCCTCTTCTCTTCCCGTTCTCTTTGGCGTTCTTGTGCTGTGATGGGGCGTCTTTGTTCCGACTGTGAGTTTGAGAGGGAGCAGCTTGCTAGGACTCCTCCTCTCCCCATATCTGTGGGCAGTGACATTGAGGACCCATCTGAGAGAGAAAGAAAAAGAGAGAAAGAGACTGGCTCAGATCATCACCTTCAATCACCTTCAGGTAACATAATTCCACCACCCTTTTACTTCTTGAACTCAACTCACAGACAAGCCAGCTAATTTATGTCAATATTCTGCTATTGTGCACTAAGCCAGCTAACTTGTCAATGTTGTCTCGATAGTGATTAATTCATCCATACTGAAGTACTTCATTATCTATTGATATTTGCTCTGTAGAGCAGCACTCAAAACCACCTCACCAGCTTTCCTGCTTTGCACTACCCATGACCTCATGGCGCTGTCACACTGGCTCACCTGATCTGGCCCTCTGTCGCAGGGCCGACTTTTGCAGTACTGCTTTAAGGGCAGCTTTTGTGTCATCCGAGATGGCCCCTTCCTTTCTGACCCCATCCCCCGACCCCACCTTACCCCCTCGAGTCAAAGAACGGGACAGGGACTGAGAGAGGGACTGCGAGAGGGACTGGGCTTGTGACTCGGAGAGAGTCAGTGAGGGACAGGGGCGTGAGCAAGATGATGGGGCTTGGACAAGAGAGGATGAGGGCATCTGATTGGGGAGAGTGTGGTTCTGACTCATTGATGTAAGAGACCCTTCATTCTGAGGTGGTTCCTCTCTCCCTGGAGTATGTTCAATCGTGTGTGAGGGTGAGGTGCCTTGTGTGGAGATGGGTGTGGTCAGATCAATGGTCTCTGGTTCTGGGTGGCCACTGTCAGAGTTCGCACTTAACATATCCACATCCTGGCTTTGGGTCAATCCTGGCTGTGACTTGGTCAGATGAGGTGGGGGTTGTTTACAGAGTTTAGGGGTCTGATCCGTGAATGCTGCCTGAGAGCCTGTGATGTCCGGTTCCTGCTGAAATTCTTGGCTTGGCAAATGCTGAACTGGTAACTGCCCTGGCCCAGTGGTTGGCGTGTTACCAGTGGCACCTGTACTGGCTGCAAGGGAGCCGTGCCGCTCGCCGTAAGCTGGCTTGGGCAAGAACCGGATCTTCCTCCCGCCCTTTTCTTTCTGCCGGTGGAAGTCTCGAATCTCGTCCAGGATGGCCTCTTTAATCTGCTCCCTACTGAGCGGGAGTTTGTCAAACTCAAAGTCAAAGGCTGGCACACACACAGGCTCGTCGTCTGGGTCATGGTACTTGGCAAGGTAGGGGTGAGCCAGTGCCTGGGTCACCGTGATCCGCTCATGTGGGTCAAAGCGCAACATGGCCCCCAGCAGGTCCAGGGCATTTGGCTCAGCCTGGGGATACAGCGTTGTCAGAGGAATGGGTGCTCGGGGCGGAAGGCTCTGAACATATGAGCGGACCCGGTCTGCTCCTATGGCCCCTATGATCCCCTCCGGGGGTGTACCCAGTACAGAAAGGATAAGCTGCAGCTGGTGGACATAGTGCTTGCCAGGAAAGAGCTGCTTCCGCCCCAGCATCTCGGCGAAGATACAACCCACTGACCACAAGTCAATGGCCAAGCTGTAGTGGTGCAGGGACAACATTAGCTCAGGGGCCCGGTACCACCGAGTCGCTACATACTCTGTCATAAAGGAGCGGGACTCCTCGGGCCGCTGGCTCAGCCCCCGAGCCATCCCAAAATCTCCAATCTTCAGCTCACAGTTTTCATTAACCAGTAGATTGGAGGGTTTCAGATCTCGGTGGATCACATTGGCAGAATGGACATACTTGAGGCCTCTTAACAGCTGGTAAAGGAAGTACCGAGTGTGCTCTTGTGTCAGAGGCTGATGGGAGTGGATGATCTGATGCAGGTCACTCTCCATCAGGTCCAAAACCACATAGCTGTTGGGAAGACATATGGGGTGGTTATCACCATGGCAACATATGTTCCATTTTTTATGGTATAAGGATGTTCCCTGAGAATCCAAGGCCTTCCAGACACTTACACAGACTTGAAGGCAGAGTGAGGTAAGGCCGGCTGCAGGATATCTTTGATGGCAATGATGTTGTCATGCTTGAAATGCTTGAGAATCTTCAGCTCCCTGAGGGTACGCTTTGCATTGGTCAGCACCTCAAAAGCATTGGGGATTTTCTTTATAGCCACCCTCTGACCTGAGATCATGTGGTGGTATTGTTAGTCACACAAACAGCAAGACACTTTTTCGATAAAGAGGGGAAATGGAAAACGGTCAAACAATACTGAGTTTTGTGGGTTTCACTTCCATGAGAAATTTTCATTAGCAAAACAGCCAGTTGAATGAATAAGTGATATTTAAAATCCTACTCAATGTAAGCCACGTTAGCTAAAAACTTATGCGAATCAAATGAACTGTATATAATGCTATCTCACCATTGTCCCGCCTCCTGGCAGAGGAAACGACACCATAGGCTCCCGTTCCGATGGTCTCTATGATGTCATACTCCTCACCCACCTCAAACTTCACATCTAGTGAGTGGGCTTTAAGTAGAGCCAGGTTTGAGTCGGCAGTGGAGGTTGTGTCGTTATTAGACTCAGTATGACATCCAGTCCTTGCTTGGCTGTTCTTTTTGTTGTTATCCATGCTGGTAGTCATGGTGATGCCAGATGTTGAAGACCCTTCTTTTGGAACATCAGCTTTCCCATATTCACTGGCTGACATAGTCCTGAAGCAAACATAAATGGAATTAGAACGAATATGAAAAACAAACCCATAAATGCCAGTGACCGCGTTATGAACGGGACAGATTAACGGAAACGGACAACACGTGTATGGTGGCGACCACAACAAATCTACATGGTAATCTGAAGAAAATTAAACCATTAAACCGACTATCTTTATACATAATCTAGAGTTTCCATTATATACTAAACACGATGTATCATGTTTTAATTAAACCGACTGTATCAATATTAAATTTATATCTCAGAGAACGTTAGCGGCACATATAACGGTGTTGATTCAAAAGTGTTTGCACGTATAAGCGTCCTACACCATTAACATTTCTTGCTTATTTCTACATTACTGCAGTTTAAGAAGTTGCCGTTCTGGTTAATGTTTATTATTGAAAAGTTACTAAGTATCTAGCCATGTCTCAACCACGCTTGCCAAGAAAACTCGAATCGAACGGTTTCCTGCTAGTTTTCTTATAACAATTTGTTTCAGTTGTACGACAGACAATAATTGCACAATGAAGCCGGTTAAATGTGTCTTACTATGTCTCTCACGAAAACATTCGCTTATATGATGGTCCAGAGTCGAAGATTTCCTTATCCAGTTGCTATGATGAATATTTTTATTCAGTATTATGAATTTCAGGCAAGATAAACTGACGTTTTTCACACGGCATCGTATTAATTACAAAATATGTAGTCAAAATAAACATTAATGTAATGAAAGACAATCAACTTACGTGAATTACAGTCGGTGCATACCGATAAACAAACACATTACCTTAGTCTTTCACGCCTCTTTTCTACTTCCTAGTATTCTTCCGCGTTCACTTTGAATAGCAGGTCCTGAATCCAATAAAATTGAGAAACCTATAAGTTTGACCAATAAGACGGCGGGGGTGGTTCTCCTGGCAGTTTGCCTTTGGTCACTCTGCTTGGGCGGTGTATGGCTGAAATTTTGCTTTTCTCATTAAAGCTCCGAAGAACAAAGTATCGCAGGGTTCACAGTTTTTATTGATAGATGGAGAATTCTTCTTCACTTCGTGCTGCATGTTAATTATGCGAAAAAATCACAATAAAACGAAATATAAATACAAACATGCAGTAACTCTCTTGTGCTCACAAAGATTTGATTTTTGTATGATAAGTAATATGCTCACTGTAAAGCAGAATGGTGAACGTCTCAGCTGTTCAAAACGATGCTCTGTTCGGGAAAATGTTTTTAGGCTACCGTGTCTTACAAAGTCCATTTTTCCTAAATTCCAGTCTGAACCGCCCACATCCTAAAAAGTTTTTTCTTCTTCCAGTGGTCTGAACAACCAATTGACTGTTGCCTAAAATGCGCGTCCAATACCCTCTAGGAGTCCGGACTTTAAACACGTAGCTACCTTCATATACGTTGTTAGAAACTGGAAGATTTGGTGTGTGTGCAGAGAACGGGCGGGAATGCTGCTTTATTAACTCCCTCGTTTAACGGTTTATAAAAAAATTAGACACATTTGTACCGTACAGGTACTATATAGATGGCAGGGAGGGCTCCCGGCTGGGAGCGGGCAGCCCGCTGGTCGCTCTGCACGCTCGGCATGCTGCTGTCTGTGTACGCCCTGCATGTGGAGCTTTCCCGGGAGAGAGACCCGGGCTACCGAGCCATGTGTGACCTCGGCGCCTCGGTTAGCTGCTCCAAAGTCTTTACGTCCAGGTAGGAGGTGGCGAAGTACACAGTTAACGTAACACTGTTTGTGATTAAGTGGTGATTTAGGGGTATATGTGGTCAGTGACTTTTGGGATGTAAATTATGAGCCTATAAATATATTATCTATATTTGCGAAAGTTTCAGACAGATAAGTTTTTTTTTCTGCGATCTACTATGGCATATCCCTGTCTATTCAATGTCGTGTTACGTGGCGGTGCTCGCAGGAGGCAAACTGTGTACGTGTTCAAGAGAGCACATGATGCCAAGTTTAGTGCGGCAAAGCCACTCAAACCTACGTCCTGACGATAATGTACGTTAAACTGCTTAGGGATATATGTATGTAAGATGTACATATAACGTATGTGCAACATTTCTAAATAATCCTGACGTTTAATTGTGCGATTTGTGTTGTAGGTGGGGCCGTGGCTTCGGACTAGTGCAATTAGTCTTGTCAAAAGAGAGCATATTAAATCAACCTAACAGTGTCCTGGGAATCATCTTCTACACGCTGCAGTTGGCACTGGGTCCGTGTACGTCGCCTACACACACACATGTGCTATTGGTCCCTGACAGCGGTGCCTGATTGAATAACTTCTCTCCCTTTTTTAAGTCAGTCAGCATCCAGCAGAGCAGCGCTGTTTCTGGTGTTTTCCTCTTGGGTTTCAGTGGCAGGGTCGCTTTACCTAGCTGGAGTGCTGCTCTTCATTCTGGAGGACCTCTGCCTGGTGTGCGTCACAACGTACCTCATCAACTTTGCTTTGCTCTACACCAACCTCAGGAGGAAAAGGGGGTTGACTTTGGCCAAAGAGAAGGCTGGTTGAGATGCTGCAAGATCAACAGCAACAAGTTTTTTTTTCACGTGGCCATAAAGGATGAAGATGTTTCCTTGACTTGTTACATTGAAACATGCATAAAGAGGAATTCAGATTCATTAATTTCCATCCCTGATTTTAAAGATTTTAACACAGTATTGTATCTTTTTGAAACCAATTTCATATAGGGCGTCTATTGTGGTTCATTGTAATCCTACAGGACATATTAAATAGTTATGGAATAGTTATTTTGCAAGTGTTACTTCCCTGTTACCTATCACAACATCCCGAATTTGTGTTTTGTTCTAAAAGTAACGTACCCACTTCTAACGGATTAAACTAACGCCTTTAAAATGCAGTATTTGTAAGTTTTCTAAGCAACACCCTATCGAAGAAGTAGTTTTGAAATAAAATATGAAGGCTCGGACCATGTCTGCTTTGTCTTTCCAGGATTTACCCAGCGGTTTGAAAATGTGGTAAAGACGAGTGAGTAAACTCAGATGTTATAGCTCATAAAGAGCACCTACACCTACTGCGACCACCATTATATATGAAATGCCGGAGCACTCTAACTTGATGTCACAAACAAATCGCACTTTATGTAAACGATAATGCGGTGTTTACTTAAACACGAAACAATGCACTATTTTCTATGGACACCTGCTAGTTACATAAAACTGTAAGACTGGCTTACCATATTAGATAAGTTTAATTGTCCAGAAGGTGACCTTATTTTAGTGGCCAAAACTGTATTTTTCTGTGTGCGTGGTGCGCTTTTTGCCTTTCAAATCAAAGGTCAGATAAGCAAAACATACAAATTTGAGCAGTTTGTATGTCAAAAAATATACAACTTATTTTTTGGATACGCATTTCTTTAATTCAATTTGTATTGTAGTGGCTGTAGCGTTTGATGTGGCGGAGCGCAGACTGCATTTATGGTCAAACGCTACACCCAGTATATTTAAACTTAAAATCAAATTGAATTAAACAGAATTTTCTGCACTCATTTTCTTCTAAATGTGACCGCTCCCGGAATGGCCTCTGCCGAATAGCCCCTCTCGGTTCCGTAGGATGGTATGATCCAGAGTTTTTAAAAGCTCCAAGCTCGCGGGGGGTGTGGCACAGATTATCCGGCGAGTGTCGTAAGGAGGGTTTGTGAATTCCCTGCAACCAGAGCATATTTCTCCTTAAGATTGTGGTTTATTCCAATAGCATAAAAATCACGAACCCCAACCTGATGGCATCCAACGGTAAGAAGCGTTAGTATAAAACGATGGGTCAGTGGTCAGTTTAGAAAATGACCCGCGGTTGTGGGTAGTCTGGCGCACAGGACGCTGGATGTACGGCGGCAGCAGCAGCAGCCCGTTGGAACATTAATCACTGACGTTAACTGCCAATGTGTGTAAAGGTTAATGTAAGTCCGTACTTTGCGTGCTTGAGACTCTGGTCTGTTCCGGCGGAGCGTGTTTCAATTTCCCTGTTCTCGCCTGACTAGCGCCCGGCTTAATCCTGACCGCACACAAAGGGAGCGGAGCGTGTCAGTCCACCCGCCATTTTGTTAGCCGGCTGGCTAGCGCGCTAACGCCGCAATCGCAGTTGACATGGGGACCTGCGTCATAGCGCTTGGGTGGTTCAGTATGCCACTCGTTTTAGGTGTCTGTTCACGGATATTCAGAAACGTGGAAAAAACTTCACTTAAGGGGCGACACAGGGGGAGAGACCCGAGCGGATGTGTCGGTCTCCCGGGGCGACGCTTAGCGTTAGCCGGTTAGCTAACCCACCCCCCCCCCCCCAATGATGCCGCTCTTCTCTAACGGGGGCGTCTCAAGTGCACCCACATGAACAGACACTGGAATGCACGTCGCTTATTTGTCATTGTCTTTTTTTCGGCTTTGCCATTCACCCTGTATTAATAATCTGCTCCAACAGATTATTCCCAGTCTGCCCCGCAGGGGTAAGTTGTATTATTATTATTATTATTATTATTATCATCATTATCATCTGTATGTTGACAGCTGGCATGATCTCTCACGGTGCATGGAGGTTTTGTTACATCACACGCTCTTGTCAGGTATGGTGCCTATGGAGGTCAGGCTAGCCAGAACTACAACCAGCCTGCAGCGCAGAGCTACAACCAGCAGAGCTACGGGGGCTACAGCCAGAGCTCGGAGAGCAGCTCCTCGTCCTACAACCAGGGGGGCTATGGCTCTGGCTACGGCCACTCGCAGACAGGTGTGTGCCGCCGCCGCTGCCCTGTCCATTGCCAGCGGTGTCGGCTCGCTCCCTGACCGAGGTCGTGTGGCACAGGTGGCTACGGCTCCCAGCCGACATCCCAGGGCTACAGCCAACCCAGTCAGTCTTACGCATCGGGGGGGTACAGCAGCAATCAGCCACCTCAGAGCAACTACAACCAGCAGTCGTCTTACCCAGGATACGGGCAGCAGGCGTCCACCACAGCCTCCACCACCAGGTAGAACCCGTGTGTGTTTGTGTGTACTTGTCTGTCAGTACATACGTGTGTGTAGGCAGGGCTGTGTGTGGGGGTGTGTATGTTGAGTGTCAGGTCCATCATGGGGCACACATACCATGTGCCAGTTAGAGACCCTTACCCTATGTCATACAGCAAACTGTCTGCCCTTGGGCTGCGGGAGGAGGTCTACGCACCACGGGGAGATCATGCACACTCCGCACACACACAGCCCTGCAAGCATGATATGCAGTATTGTAACTGTCATGTATTTGTGTCTTGAGCTATGGCAGCAACTCCCAGTCTTCAAGTTACGGGCAGTCCCAGGGTGGAGGCAGTTATGGGAGTCAGAGCAGTGGCTACAGTGGCAGCAGTGGGCAACAGCAACCATCCCAGCATGGTGGCGGTGGCGCCCCCTACAGCCAGGCCCCCAGCTACAACTCGCCACCACCCCAGGGCTATGGGCAGCAGAGTCAGTATGGCCAGGGAGGGGGTGAGTGCCCCGGTCTGCAGCCCCACAGTCTGCTGTCAGCCCAGTATGGTGCCGGCGGCAGTGTACCTCAGTGTTCCATTGCTCCTCCTTCCCCTTTCAGGTTACGGGCAGGATGCCCCTCCCATGGGGAGCAGCGGGGGTGGCGGTGGATACGGAGGCCAGGATGGCAGCTTCGGTGGCCAGGATGGCCGCAGCGGCCGCGGACGTGGAGGCGGAGCTGGAGGCGGATTTGGGGGCAGGGGTGCAGGTGGCTTTGACAGGGGAGGTCGCGGGGGCCCTCGGGGACGAGGAGGCATGGGGTAAGTGTCACCTTGGCCGTGGGATGCCTTACTGCACTCGCCGATGCTGCACTGTGGTGATAGATAGGCCCGCAGCCGCATACAGCACAAACACTGAAATGCACTGTAAACTCACTCAAGGCCGCGGCGAGCCGACAGCTGGGGCTCCTCTCAGAGGGCGTCCGTCCTGTAATGTTTTCTGTCACACTGAAGGGAGCTGCTTTAAAAAAAGAAAAAGATCTGCCTAACGGAGCTCAGTGTGCACACTCCCAAAAAAGAAATCAATACTGAATGGAAACAGGATGTGATCTTGTGAGTTGCCGGACGATTTTGAACTGGTGGGAGCATTTAAGACAAACGTAAGGTCTGACACTTGTGGTTGTGAGTTAGGTTGTCCTGGTGTCCGAAGGAGATAACGTGAAAACCAGCCTCAGGTGTGCATGCACAAGCACATGTGTCGTCATGAGAGTTTCTCGGGTTATGGAGTGAGGGGACTTGGGACAGGCATGGCAGTCTGGGATGTGTACCTCCCAGTGGAGTGTGGCCTCCCTGCTTGGGATGTGTACCTCCCGGTGGCGTGTGGCCTCTCTGCTTGGGATGTGTATCTCCCTGCTTGGGATGTGCACTTCCCGGCAGCGTGGGGCCTCCCTGCTTGGGATGTGTACCTCCCGGTGGCGTGTGGCCTCTCTGCTTGGGATGTGTACCTCCCTGCTTGGGATGTGTACTTCCCGGCAGCATGGGGCCTCTCTGCTTGGGATGTGTACCTCCCAGCTGCCGTGGGACCTCCCTACTTCAGAAGAGGGTTCATTCTGAATTTAGGAGCCACGAAGATGTCCACTGTGTGACTGGTCTTGAACGCTTTCCTGCTTCCTTTCATAAACGGTGGATTTTAGGAAGCACACAGTTCAGGAAACACGCAAAACGCCTCTACGTTTTATTGATTGGTATGTGTATGTACACTGGCTGGTTAACCCCAAATCTCCCTTCCACAATCCTGTCTGCAGGTACACACACACACACACCTGGATATGACTAAAGAAGTGTTTATGTCAATATAACTGGTTTAGTATGTAAAATGGAGTGTAAAGTTACTGAAATGCCAACCAGATTTTAACAAGAAGCAGGCTGGAGTCAGTTGGTGAAGCAGTTCAATCAGACTGCGTATTCTGGCTATGCAGGTGCTTTTTTGTGCCTTCCTTATTGTTTTTCATTGCTTTAATCAATCTTTGCATCTTCTCCTAGGGGTTTTTTTGTTTAATTTTATTTTTTTTCCTCTTAGAGGGGCACCCAATGGTCAAGATGTTAGTAAGTGACAGTGGAAAGGGGAGAAAATCTCACGTGTTGCTAAACACTAAAAACTAAATTGGGGGGGACTTCTTTTCCCAAGAAAATGGTCGATTCAGAAAAGGTTAAAACAAAAGGGTGATTGTTAGAAGTGGAACATTTCCTTGGAATGCTTCCTTGGGCTTTTTCCTGAAAGAAAAAAAACGTGCAGTCCAGGTCAGCCCTTTCCTTAGATGGTGTGCGGGACATCAAAGCTTGGGTGACTTTCACTTACTGCTGATGCATAAATATAAACCCAAAATGGTCTTAGGAGTGCACTCAGCCTGGGTTATAAGATGGTATTTAATGCACCTGTATTCCCAAATAGTATTAATGTCCCTCCAGTATCCCTGTGCAATTCAAGGCTACATAAAACTCTAAAAGGGAAAGGTGGCTTTGTCACCGTACTGGTAGAGCCAAGAAAGTAGTTAGATCTCAGAAGCAAAAGCTTGGATTTAAAATGCCTGGGCTTGAGGGAGGAGGAGTCTTTGAGATGGTGAAGAGAAGGTGGGGCGAGGCAGAGAAAGTTCAGCACGGAGTTTATGAGAGGCCCCGGGATGGGCCCCCGGGAAGGGCCCCGGGACGGCAGCCTTCAATGCGTCTCGCTTTTCTCTCCATCAGAATGGGCGATCGAGGAGGATTCAATAAGTTTGGTGGTAAGTGACACACTTTCAAAAGAATTGCGGGTTGAGCAGGAGACAGCTGGTGGGGAGGGGGACCGGAATGAGCCCAGGTGGCCGGATGGGAACAAATGGCAATGCGGAAGGTAGCCTGTAGGGGTGTGTTGCAGTCTAATGTGACTTGCTGAGATACCCATTGGCACATTAAGGATCGGGATGTGGTCGGGACCCTAGGGATGCATAGCATCTTGAGGTGGGGAGATGTGGGAGTTTACGCCCATGCCGTTTCCGTTGTAGACTGAACGGCCAGGGCAAAGGTGTGTTAAGGGCTCGCTAGAGCAATGACATCAGCACGGTCTTGGGTATTTCAAGCATGAATTATGAAGGTTCACACTTGAAGCACCTCAACATGTTATGTGGCATGTGGTCTAGTTCTGCATGTGAACACTAAAGGTCATGAGCAATGCTCTGGAGGGTGGCTGTGCAAATGTGTGTGTTTGCAATTACTGTGCCTCCTACTCTACGTGTGTGTGTGTGTGTGTGTGTTGTGTTGTGTTTTTGCGTGTATCTTATGGGCACAGTTTGGATGGGGAATGGGTGCTGCAGTTTCATGGGAACTATGTCCCCGGAATCTTGCAGGTCTCCAGTGGAATTCCCTTTGGTATGTTTCCTGTGAATTCTTATAAAGATCTGTGTGAAGGTCAGTGTAGTGTTTTATCATCGGCCACATGAGGGCACCATAGTATGCACTCAACTGGCAAGCATGAAATGCAACTGGGTCTCAACACACAAATTTAATCTGAAATGGTGAAATACGCTGAACTTGCGACGTGTCTGGATCCTCATCAAAGTGTGGTGTGTGGGTTTTGTAGGTGTGTAACCAGCAAAGGTATTTCTGGGACTCGTGGAAGAAATTGCTTTTAAACAGACCCCTTGGTCCTCCTGGTGGTGATGGTGTGCTCTGTAGTACTGCACGTTACAGAAGATCCACTTATAACAGAACTTCAAAAGCCAATACTCAAGTCTGCTCTCCTAAGAAGTAACTAACTTGCAATAGTTTGATGTGTTTAGAACCCTTTAAGAAGTGTTTCCTGGAAGATCTTGGTCAATGACCTTGGAATGGCCTGTAACCAAGTGTGAGGTGGTGTGTTAGATGGCTGGAGGGGCAAAATCAATGAGGGGCTTTGATGTAGAATTTGGAACCATGTCCTTCACACTGTATCCCTGTATTTTTTCTCCATACCTGTTTGGAGCAGGAGTGTTCATAACCTTTGGTGATGTTCTAGCTCGGCCTGGGGGTGGTGAATGGTCTGATCGTGCACACACACAGGGCTCCTTCAGCCTGTCAGAAGTGGCTCTCTGGATGAAGGACATAATGCTGATGAACCAGAACTGGACCCTGCTGAATCCAAAGAGAGAAACCCAACAGTGTGATAAATGATTGTGGGGTTTTTGGGTTGTGAATGAAAATCGAGAAAAAACATTTTTGTGTTTTCCTGGTTTTAGGGTTACTTAAGAAAGGTCATTGCATGGTGTTCTACCTGTGTAAAATCTGTGTTCACAGTCTGAGTCCATGACTCTGATTACAATATCATGAGGTGTTTGATATGAGGAGGTACTTCACATCATTGCTGGTTTCCCTAATGCCCTGGTATTATCAAAAACGATGTTGCCAGAAGCAAATGGGCGCAAGACTGGACTCTCAGATTGGATTTGGGTCCTGAAAGAAGCACAAACGATGTACGTTTTGTTGGGAAATCGCCGGAGCTGACGTGGGGAGTGCTGGGTACGTCCTGAGAGCAATCTGAAGAAACCACCTGGGGAAAAAGCTCTTCTCATTGACTTTGTGGTCTCTGTTTTACCTTCACCTCATTTAATATTGTCAGCTTGTAACATGTTCTTTTTTTGTCAGTGTAATCTTTTTAATCAGAATGAAGATTATGATCATTTTAACGATCTATATTTAAAATGTCAGTAAATAATGGCAACCCTAACAGGAGGTAGTATTTGAATGAATTTATGCATTTCAAATGACAATATAGAATGTTGTGTTTTGCTGTATTTAAATGTATATGGTTGGTATCTCTTTCATATTTGAAGAGAAACATGTTCATCTGGAACATTACTCTCACTTTTGGTATGAAGGGAATGGGGTGAGGAAAAAAATTAGTTGGCAAAAACCTTCTCATTGTTTCTGAGCCCCCAGGAATCTGTCATCCAGGTTTCCTCATGACTCAGCTTTGGCTTTTGCTTCTGCTCTTGCTCTCGCAGCCCAGGCGTGGTGAGAGCATGGGCTGCATCTGTGCACAGTTTGAACACATCACTCTGGCTATAGTCACACATCAGTGGCTGCTCTTAAAACATGCTCCCATGAAACTGTAGGTAAGGGTGTCGTGTGCGAGAGTTGCCCTGGCATTAGGCTTCACCTGCAACTGCTAAGAAACCTTCTGGTGGTTTTGGGGGTTGATGTCTCACTGTCCCAAGGGTGTGCCTTTGAGAATGTACACAATATTTCATAAAGAAGAGTGTTTTATGTGCAATGGCTTGCACCAGGTTCAGCAGAACACTGTCTCGTTGTCTAGGATTGTGGTGGTTTGGTATCTCAGCTGCTGGTCACAGTGTGTTCACGGGTAAACAGCATGTGGTTCTGATGAATGTTTCCCATTTTCATGGGCTTGAAGTGAAGCTATAGTGTGCGTTTCCCAGGAGCTGGTCCATTTCGGTCTGCTTTGATGACCTTTGGAAACAGACCCCCCCCACCCAAGTGATGTGATATAGATAATGGGAGCACATGGCACAGACAGCCATGCTTAGATGTGGATCTCTAAAAGGCTTTGGTTTGTGGTGGGTTGAGCCTCTGTGGCACACACACACACAGTTGTTTTGGAAGCTGGTCAATGTATTTAGGTGTGACATGGATTAGGCCAGGCTGGAGATGGATGTGAAAGACTGTGTGGCAGGACTGTGTGGAGATGACTGGTAACTATGATGAGACACTAGCTTCTCCCTGTTCATCATTCTTTTTCATTTTTCTGAAGGACCCAGAGACCAAGGACCGGGAGGACCTAACTCTAGTAAGTCAATTTCCCTCCTTACTCTGTTAAAATGGCGCAGCAGACCTGAAGCTTGCTGTCTATCGAAAGGCTCTTTGAGGCAGTTTTCCGGCTGCTGATTGGTGAGAGTTGACGTTGAACCCCCCTCCCCCAATCTCCCAGTGCAGGACCAGGATAACTCTGACAACAACACCATTTTTGTGCAAGGCCTGGGAGATAGCTACACTGTGGAGTCCGTAGCTGATTTCTTCAAGCAGATCGGCATCATCAAGGTGCGCTCACTTTTTGATCACCCTCTCTCTCCCACACCCTCTTATTATGGCCATTGACCTCTAGGCTGTTCTCTGCTCAGGTAAACAAAAAGACCGGCCTGCCCATGATCAACCTGTACACAGACCGAGAGACCGGCAAGCTGAAGGGGGAGGCCACGGTGTCTTTCGATGACCCCCCTTCTGCCAAAGCAGCTATCGACTGGTTTGATGGTGGGTAGAGGTCCTTCCTTGCTGGCGTGCCCCAGTCATTGCAGGGGCCCCATTGACACGCTACTCTCACCTCCCTCCTGCAGGCAAAGATTTCCATGGGAATCCCATCAAAGTGTCGTTTGCGACTCGCAGGGCAGATTTTGGCGGCAGTCGTGGTGGCATGAGGGGAGGCCGCGGTCGTGGAGGTGAGCTGCTCTCCTCTCCCCACACTCTGGTTCCCAGAATCAGCCTTGGGCTACTGTGATTCCGCACTCTTCTTCGCACTTGAATTCCGGACACTATCCAGAGAATCAGGTCTGGACATTTTGTGGAGTTTCCCTTTCATACATGGCACACAACTGGAGATTGTCCATGTCAGATGTGTTCACACCTACTAGAAATACTGTGGTTGGTTTAGGCGAGGGGTGGAGCTTGGGTAGGGCATGCAGAAGGCAGGACATGGCAGAAAAAGTACTCTGCGGAAATTGCAGGGTTTTATTTACCATGCAGCTGAGTCTCTCACCATGCCTTGAATTGGCGTCAGCTCTTAATGACAGAAGTTCCAAATCTCATTCCCCCTCCAGTTAGTCATGTTTGGAGTCTTCTTCGTGTAAATGACCCTTTTTCTTCATCCTGGGAAGTTTGTAGTTTGCCAGTCGCGTAATAGAAATATCATCAACATGCCCACTCACTCACGGTGAATTCTCCCTGCTCTATTGACACATGGGGATCAGTCGGAAATGACCTAGATTTTGTATTAGGGAGCTAACAGGGTGAGGTCTGCTTTAATGTCCAGTATGACTGATTTGGACATTTGCCTTAAAGCGGCCGTGCTCGGGCTCCAATGGGTGTTTAGGGTGTAGACATCCAGCTAGCATGTGCTGTGTTTTATCCGTCCGCTTTGTAGGGCCCATGGGCCGTGGCGGGTTTGGTGGTGGTCGGGGAGGTGGTTTCCCTGGCAACAGTGGCGGAGGTGGCGGCCAGCAAAGGGCAGGAGACTGGAAATGCTCGAACCCGTGAGTACAGTGCCGGTGCCCGCTGGCTGAGGTTATGTATTTCGCAAACAATGACGCAGTGGCAAAACATCTCTGACAGATTCATTTTGTGTGCAAATAAAACTAAAAAGGTTGTACCCGTTTCATTCAGGGTGTGTGGCAACCTCAACTTCTCATGGAGGAATGAATGCAACCAGTGCAAGGTGCCCAAACCGGAAGGGGCAGGGGGAATGCCCCCCATGGGAGGTAAGCCATGCCTGTGCATCGGGGGGTGCTACAGAGAGGGGCAAACAAGCCATTTGTGTGTCTCCTCGTGTTGTTCCCACGACTTGAATCTTTCTCTCTCTCTCTCTCAAGGCTTCGGTGCAGACCGTGGAAGGGGCGGCTTTGACCGTGGAGGCTTCCGGGGCCGAGGGGGCGACAGGGGCGGCTTCAGAGGAGGCCGTGGTGGTGACAGGGGTGGGTTTGGCCCTGGGAAAATGGAAGGCAGGTAAGGGAAGCCGCTGGGCCCTAAGCGTGTCCTGTCATGTGTCGTGATCTGAGATCTGCCTGTGGCCAGTCGCTCTCAGGGCCGTGGGCTGACATGCGCACGGGACAGAAGCTCAGACAGCCTCAGGCTGCTCTCCACATGCACTGAGCAGCCCACCTGGTGTTCTTTTCAGGGGTGAACACAGACAGGACCGCAGAGACAGACCGTACTGACCGCCGCTCACCCAACATGGGACCAGAACCCCCCCCCCCCCCCTTTTCACTTGTGTTTGGAAGTTATCCTGATGGACTCCTTTGCTGTTGTGCTAACATGTTTTGGTTTTCTTCCTCTACCCTCCCACAGCATCTCATACCCATATTAAACTTTTTACAAAGATAACCTGTCTTAGATTTTTCTTCCATGAAGTGAATGTTTGGATTGAAATTAAAACAAATTCTGTCGACCAAATTGCATCTTGATTTTCTTTATCATAGGATTTTTTAAAGATAGAACTCAAATTTATTAGTGTTTGGTTTTTCTTTAGTTTCTGTCAAGCTTGTTCCTTTCCATAAAAATTCCTAGAAACCAAGCCTTAGATTTAGTTTATGTTCTGTACAGACAGACAAATCATTGGAATGTCTAGAAGCAGTTAGATGGCTTCTTCCAGATGATGATGTCATGGGAATTGTGTTCCTGTCAATTCTGTTTGCTTGAGAAGTCCATCTTCAGCTCACCAGACAACTAACACGTCCAGTTGACTGATGTTGCTGTTTTTTGTGTGCAAAGTTCAACTAATTTGCTGTAACACGTTTGAAAGGTATTAAAAGAGCTTTTGTCAGCAGTGTTGAATTAAGCACTTTTGAGGCATGGTGGTGTTCATGCAGGTATAGTTAGGGTGACTGGAGCAGATAAACTGGTTTCCAGAGATGAATAGAAATGAAGAAAATGGATCCTGCACAGTCCTGTTCCTCCAAATCTGAAGCATGACGAATATCCAGAACAACAGCATTTCCCTTAGCTGCTTATTCATCCTGAAAATGTAGATTTCACCACCTTGAGCTGTTTGCCCCAACCTCATTTTGCATTGGCTCTTTTTAATTACAACTGTTTCTAAGGTTTTCATTTTTTTTTTTACTAAAGTAAATTCCATGTTGTTTTTGTTTACTGTAATGTACTTTGTGAAATTGTTTTAGCTAATTTATTCATATCTCCATGCAGGTTAATGTAAGTACTTCTGGGTGGCTCAGTGGGTCTGCAGGATTGGGGGACTGAGCCCCGCCTTTGTGTGTGGTGTCTGTAGGCTTTTCCTGGGTCACCTAGGTTTCCTCATATGAGTCAGACATGCACTTGAGTTAATTTGGTGTCTAAAAAGCCCATATTGGGTATATTTGCCCTGCGATGCACTGACACCCCCCCCTCCCCACACACACACATACACTGTGACCCTGATCAGGATTAGTAGTTAGAAGGTCCATTGGTGTACAGTTGTAGAAATGACCTGGCATGCATAGACATGTTAGTACACTGCCCCCCCTCATTATTTACACCAGCCCAGTACCAGGGAGGAGCCCCTTTAACCTATACGTCAGCCTGCTATGTTTATGTAAATTTGGGACCCCTGGGTTAACGTGTTCAATGCATGGGGTCAACAAGGTACTGAAAACTCTTAAGTTTACTTGTGTTTCATCCATGACATTTTTACACGCTCTCATTAACAAGGTGTCTTCACCCTCAGACCTGTTGTTGACTGTAAACTCTAGACACTAATGTTTGCAGATTCCAGGATAAAAGCTAGAAAGGTAGGTTGGGATGTGTTGAGGGTAAAATTAAGTTAGTCCAAGATAAAAGTTTAACAGTAGCAAAGGCACGTAGACAGAGTGGGAGCTTCGCTGGAAGCAATGGCTCTTGGGACAAGTGTGTGCTTTGTGGTGGTGCTGAGTCTGGTCGCTAAGGGTAAGTGATACTTCAGCCACAATAGAAAGGTTCACGGTTGAGCTGTGCTGCCTGAATGTTACATGTATAATAAACTTTAAGTGTGTGCAAGTATCCACCTATGGGTAAATGTCATATCTGGCATGTTTTTATTCACATCTGAACAGATGCCCCATAGGTTGGTTTCTTATTGCTTTACTTTGCTGCTTAACACATATTACCTTCCTCTGCTTCAGTTATAATCGTATTCCCCATATTTTTGGGGTCACATATGATTTTACCATCGGTCCGCCACCACGGCTACTGTTGACACTTGATACCGTTGTTAAGATGATGACTCAAAAACCGTTTGACAGCAGTTTTTCAAACTTTGCACATGCATTGTATGTGAGAGGACCTGCAAATGGTTCAATTTTGAGACAGGCTGCCCCAACATTGAAGCAGTATGCATAGTGATAAAAGGGGCAGTTGTGACACTTGATACCATTAAGACAGTAAATCAAAAACTCAAACTGCCAGCGATTAAATTTTGAGACCGATTGCCCCAAAACGGCAGCAATGCTGCTTAGTGAAAGCAGACGGCATTTGCCCTTGTGAATGTGATAAGTCAATGTGTCATGGATCATATGACTGCTTCACAAAAACATTGTATGGATGAATATCTAGATTAGGGCTGTGCGATTTGACCAAAATCTCATATCCCAATAATGATATACAGTTCTGGAAGAAATTAAGAGGCCGCTCTATATTTTTAAAAAAATCTGCATCCTTAAATCCTGGTTTAATCCCGGTTCTGCTGGCAGAAGGTTACACTGTGAGGCAGGCTGCTTCCAGGCTCAGGGTTTCTAAGAAAGCAGTAGACAAGAAGAGGGTGAAGCAGGAGACACTGGGAAAGACCAAAAACTAGCCAGGTAGAGGGAAGAAGCGACTTTCTAATGCCAGCGATGACCGTCAACTTATCTAACAGTGCTTCATGAATTGGAGAATGACATAAAGTGACATTCAAAAAGAATGGGAAACATTAAGTGGCGTAAAATGCACTTCTAGGACAAGTTCGTAACAGGCTCCTAGAAGCAGGACCGAAGTCCCATAAAGCAAGGAAGAATATCCATAAACTGAAAAATGAGTGAAACTTACAATTATGCTGTGGTTTAAATTTTTTCCAGTGCTGTGTGTCACGACTTAGTACACTTTCTGTAAATTCAATGAATTAATAATTAAATATAATGATACTGGTACTCATTCATCTGTGATTATTTATAACTTCTGGGCAAATCTTTAATTAAGAATGTAAAAGAATAAAATATTAATGTAATATAAAACACTGTTCAAAAGTGAATTATTTCAGGCCCAATATTGCTATGTAAAATATCAAATGTAAGACATTGTACTTTCAAGTTTAAACTGTAGCAGCAATATAAGGCTCACAACATAAACATACTAAAAATAACAAAAAACAAAATACACCTTCAAGTTTGAAACCAAAATATAAACATTAAACAAAAATAAATACAAGGCGAACATAAAATATTGTGCAAAATTCCAAATGTAAACATGAATTTTAATTCATGAAATGCATTTCGTCCACCAAATGGCTCTCTTTCACTTACGAAATGCATTTTGTACACAAATGAATTCATTTGGTTGACAAAACAAAATTTTGAGAATGAAATGGCTTTCTTTTTATTCATGAAAGCAGATACATTCAGACTTCTGTCTGCGAAATGCAATGTGCTGATATCTGTTCTGTGCACAAAATGAAAAGTGCTTTTTATGCTTCTGTTGACAAAATGTAACTGGAGTTTGTCTTTCTGTGGGCAAAATGCAACAAGACATTACTTGATTTTGTCATTAAATAATTCTTTTGTGGCACAGAATGGATTTTGGCGCCCCAAATATTGCTCCGGCTCACTAACGCAGCACTAAATAAACAGCCCAGTTTTATGCCCATGCGCTGTCGTAGGTGGTCTGGATGATGCTATCATATGGAAAGAATAATTGTTATTTTCTCTAACATGAAACCAGCACAAATCCTAATTTTTGTGGCATAAAACAGCACAAATGTAGCACTAACCAAACACTGGATTTTTTTGTTTGTGCTGATTGTAGCAGGACCAGCTTCACGGAGCTTAACTAGAGACTCTTATTTTAGCCTTTTTCCACCTGGTAGTGTAGCTAATTACTGCACCTCATATTTGTCGATTTTTTTCTACATATAAGGAATAGGACAAAAATCCTTTAATAAGTAGGCGGGAAGTCACAAATGTCACATGATCCAATAGAGGAAGGGAAGTGATCCAGAAATGTGCAAAACCTGTTTCAGGTGTACAAATCGCTTGATCGGCCTCGGTAGGAATTGAACACAAAATCCACAAATAAGTAAGTAATGTGATCCACAAACAAGAAGTGCTCCACAAATCTGAAAAACCCTTTTCTGGTGTACAAATCATACTGTATTTTTGTGGATATGATTTTATACAAATACAAGTAAAAAATACATATTTTTGGATAGTTAAATTTATGGATCATGGTACATATTTGTGGATTGTCTCCTGTGGGTTACAAATAAAGTCAATAAAAACTTCCATACAAGTGCCACATCCCATGTGGTGGAGTGTAACATTGTAAACCATCATCTAAATGATGAAAAAATATTGACAATGATTTTTGTGACGCCAAGAAATAAACAATAGAGCATAATATGAAACGATAGACATTTTTATTTCATCACCCGATATATATCGCCATATCGCACAGCGCTAATCTACACCTGATTTCATTTTCACACAAATTGCCTCAAAAATGAAGCAGCAGTGCTGTGTAACAGCAAAGGAAGGAAATGGCAGCTGTTGGTCTTGTGAACACAGTAACTGTAAAAGTATTTATGGATCTTTATCAAAATTTGCAGGCACACCGTAGGAATGACAAACTGGAAATTAACAAAATAGAAGCAGCACCACATAGTTATAGAAAAAAAGGTAGTTTCAGACATTGGATCCTGTCAGCTCGATAACTCAAAAAGTATTTAACAGATCTTTTTCAACCTTTTGCACATTGTAAGGTTGAACATCTGGACCAGATGAAATTTTGAGACAAATCACACCAAAATCAAAGCAGCACTGTACAGTGATATCAAAAAGGAGTCCTAGCAGTCCTAACTGTCCTACCAGTGCACTTCATACCACTTAATGTTCCCCATTCTTTTTGACGGTCACTTGAGGTCATCCTCCAATTATGAGGCACTGCCAGATAGGTTGATGGTCATCTCTGGCAGTAGAAAGTTGCTTCTGCCCTCTGCCTGGCTGGTTTTAGGTCACTGCCAGTGTCCGTTTCACTTTGTTCTTCTGTACTGCTGTCTTAGAAACCTTGAACCTGGAAGCAACCTGCCATTTGGGGTAGCCTTCTGCCAGCAGAACCAGGATTAAACCAGGATTTAAGGATGCGGAAATTTTTGCAAAATATAGAGTGATCTCTTATTTTTTTCCAGAGCTGCATATGTTGTCACGACACCAAAAATTACATCCACAGAGATGGCAACTCTCACATATCTAGTGTAACACTTTCAGACTCTCATGCTCACGCAAGAAATCTTACTGCCAATGCATAATATTCCACTATAAACCTAAAATTAGCTACATCAAAAGCATTGCGGTAGTCTGCAAACCCTACAGACTATTCACAAACTATTAAATACATGCTAATGCGTGTGCATGGGTGTGCAGATGTGTTTCAAATTAAAAATATCACTCCTACCAAGTGACCAAAGTTGGCAACCTTGCTTTGATACCAATACCATTTTAAGTATCGTGATACTGGTACTGTAACAATACCAATGCAGAAAAAATAGTAGCCTGTTTGCTATTGTTACAATGGGGTTTTATGAAGGAATCCGAATGCAGGCTGTGAGCAAGTGAAACCCCTCGCAGGCGAGTTTATGGTGGGAAACAGGCAGGGAAGCACATGCAGACAAAGAACACTGACTGAACAGGGAGCACAGGACTAAGAGATGCTAATATACCTGACTAAGAGAGGACACCAACGGATGGAGAGAAGCAGGGAGAGGGACTGCAAGGATGACAAGCTGGGCAAACAAAAGGACAGGGAGAGGACTGACACATGGAAGGACCACCAGGAAAGGGACAGAGACACCAGTGTGGACCTGGGGAAATGGGCTAGAACAGGATGACAGGACAGAATGAAAACAAGGGGAAAACCACAACCAGACAGGAGAGAGGCAGGAGAGGGAGTGACGCCTGACTGGGGGATCCGGATAATTCAGGGACGCTGGCTGTTGGTCCCATGGCGTGTGTCCTCCTTGGCATCAGTAGATCCGTGGGGCCTGGTGGCACGACGCAGTCAGCACGGCCAGGTGACATCCTGGGACTCATGAGGCCAGGATCGAGACAAGAACTGAGGCAGGAGCCTGGGCTGGGACCAGGACAGGAGCAAGAGGATGTTGAGGGGGCAGCTGAGCCAAGACTGAGGGGCACAGAAGGATCTGCAGGGCAGGAACCAGTGCAGGAACCAGGGCAGGTGCAGGTGGGCTGGCACCACAGGGCAAGGGGGGCCCGTGGGACTTCCAGGCCAGAACCCTTGGACTCCATGGGACCTGTTGGACAAGAGCAGAGATGGGGACAGGAACTGGGACAAGAGGGTCTTAGGGGGCCTGCATGGCAGGAACAGGGAGACAGAAACACAACCCACTCCTCTTCAGAAGTACCCCTGGCCATCAGGCCAGTATTACTTGTTATTTTGTGGTCAAGGAATTGGTATACTCTAAGTGAAAGAGCCAAGAGTTAAAATACTTAGATTTGTATATACTGTTCAGTCAGTGTAGTTCTGCAGGTCAATCATGATATTGTAGGATAGTGTTGTATAAAATTTAGAATGTTTTTTTTTTTTTTTAATTATTCTTGTAATATAATAAGTTCCGAGTTTGAAACAACAACAGAATCTTTGCCTTATTGTAGATTATGTGTAGAAAGTTAATCCCAGCATGAAGTCTTCTTTTAGATCTGAGGCTAGGGATCTGTGCTGGCAATTGGAAGGTGGCTGATTCGAATCCTGTAAATGCCCGGAGTGATTCTACTCTGTTTGGCCCTTGGGCAAGGCCCTTAACCTGCAATTGCTTAATCCTGGGTATGACACTGACCTACACCCAGCCCTGTAGGCAGGTCCTCCAACTTCCAGATAAAACTAAGGGTTGGGGCCGGATTGGCAATCCAGCCACCGGAAAAAAAAATTCACTGTTCCATTCCATTCGAACTAGTGTGGTGCTGAGGTATTACTTGCAGCACGGCTGTTCTCAGGCTCTAATTGCTGAGTTTGTCACGTGGTGGATGCGGCAACTTGCTGTAATCAGCACACGCTCCTTACTTCTCCTCCTACGTTCGGGTAGCACTAACAGAAACATAGGCATTCTATGGTGAAACATTAAACAGTTACAACATTTACTATTTACAACACAAACACACACATTACATTACATGTACATATTGCACTCTTGCAGCTCATGCATGTCATGCCGGTATACTGAATAATTAAACCTTACTAACTGGTGGTAACTAGGTCCATTTTTTTGTTTTAAATTGCAGAAAGTACTGCCACATCACCCATGTCTTAAAAGACTACGATGTGATTGGCTGGAATTGCGTTTGTCTCAGTGATGTGATAGGCTGATGTGTGCTATCAAGTAATGTTCCTTACTGACCAGTTTCTCAAAGTTAGTAGTTTCATGTTTTAAATTTCATATGACAATAAGTTGATATATCGTTTATATTGCCCAGTCCTACAAATGTCAAATTTGTTAATATTATGAGTTTGTTCCTTTCTTTGAAACATCACGCTAAAGCTGTCAGTGTATGTCAGTGTAAGTTGGTCCATGTTTAGCCCTTTTCCTGCTTGCCTCTCCCCCCTCCCAGTGTGTGGTCAGGCTCCTGTCAACACCAGGATAGTGGGGGGTCAGAACACCTCTGTGGGAAGTTGGCCCTGGCAGGCCAGTCTGTACTGGAATGGTTTCCACATGTGTGGAGGATCCCTCATCAACAGTATGTGGGTGCTCTCTGCTGCCCACTGCTTCTCCAGGTGAGTTGTGATGTAAAAATTGCTGAAGGATGAACAGTTAAGAAAATAATTATTCAAGATAATTAATCTGTGAAGAAGCAAGTTACGCAAACACATTTGAACTGTAAACAGATGTTCATATTAAAATGGAGTTGCAGTTAAAAAAGAAAAAAGTAGTTTAATGGTATCATGCTACCAGCTTGTACATAATTTTTAAGAATATACCATTTTTCTATTGTTTATGTTTATACATAGTTTACTTCTTTTGGGTATCGTTTACCTCTTTTATATATTGTTTACTTAATGTTTGTGATTGCATTGGCCGGAAAGTCACTAACATAATCTTGAGTACGTTGAGTGTAACGCACTAACAATAAGAACTTTACAATCTTTGAATCTAGACTGAGAAGTTGGTTGTAAATACAACATTGAGGCATATTAATAGGACAAAGTTTGCTCTGGGTTAAACAAACTAACTTTCCATTTTAATGTTATAATACTGTCAGTGTAAGACATGTATCATAACCCTTGAAATTTTAAGTCAGAAGTGTTTTGCCTATTTTTTCTATTAGTATTACTTATTAAATTATTATTATTATTATTATTATTATTATTATTATTAGTGCCCTGCAATAGTCGGCTCCAAATGATAAGCTCCAGACCCCCACGACTCAGCATAGGATAAGTGGGTACAGGAAATGGATGGATGGATGGATAATAAATAATAATACCTAAACTGTATGTTTCAGACCCATTTTATGACTGGTATAACCTCTCCTTGTTCAAAATATAATTAGGCCAGTGGTTTGAAAACTAAAAAAATCTATTAGACAATTAGCAATATACTTTAGAGTTTACAATTCCTGGCCATTTACTGGGACAAAGCCAGCCATTCAGAATACATTTGTGTGGGGTTACCAAGTATTATTATATATTTTTTATTATAGTACTGAAGTGATAATTACAACGATAAATATTTCAGGAAGATGAAGGCCATGCATACTAGGTATTGCTCCTGATTCTTTCATTCGCTGTAGCACAAACACAACTGGCTGGAGTGTGCAGCTGGGCCAGCAGAATCAGGAAAATGTGAACCCCGCCCACATCGTCCTTCATCCACTTTACAACAGTCAGACACACGATAATGACATCGCTCTACTAAAGCTCAATGCCGCTGTGAACTTCACCGACTACATCCAGCCCATCTGCCTGGCAGACAATGGCAGCACCTTCTACAGCGGCACTGAGACCTGGGCCACTGGCTGGGGAGATGTTAGCCAGAATGGTATGTGATCATATGTGACATATCAGTTCTGCTTCTGATTTCAATAACTAACATCGCCCTGAATCCTTTTAATTCCTTAAAAGAAACATTAGATGCCAGCGGTTTACTGAGAGCTGAAGAGTTGGCTGGACCAGTGTTCTTATGTGATTTTCCCGGTCTCGCAGTCAAACCAATGTTTTTTCACCCCAGTCTCTCCTCGATCACCTGCGACTCTCCGGGAAGTGCAGACCCCTGTAGTAGGAAATGGGATCTGTAGCTGCCTTTATGAAATGGTAAACATCACAATCACAGACAACATGATATGTGCTGGTCTCCTACAAGGAGGGAAGGGCTCATGTCAGGTACAGCAGCTTCTCTACAGTCATTTTCAGGGCATGTAACTGAGAGCTGTCCCTGTGCTTACAGGCTTCAGTGTTAGTATATGAAAGAATTTCATGGATGGTGATGTTGCTACTTACGATATGACTGTATTTACAGGGAGACTCTGGGGGTCCACTGGTGGCCCAGCAGGGTTCTGTCTGGGTCCAGGCTGGGGTTGCGAGCTTTGGCTGTGTAGAAACTAACTACCCTGAAGTTTTCACCCGGGTGTCCCAATATGAGGACTGGATCAACTCCACCATCACCACTGACCAGCCATGCTTTGCCACTTTCCTCTCCAATGGGACAGGGAGCAACAATGGCACCTGCACTGGTGTAACACCAACTCCCACATCCTCCACCCCGTGTGAGTGGCTGATATTTCTCATGCCTAAATCCCATGGTGTTATCTTATTCCTTTCCTGTCCTTATTGTTTCCTTCCTCAATTGACTGAAATGATTCTCAGCATATTACAGGATTAGGGTTATTATTGCTCATTGTTACTGTAATAATTTAGATAATAGAGATTTGGCCACAGATCATAATGAGGTGGCTTTCCTCATTACGAACAGACCAGTGCATCCTGGGGTTTGTACTGATTCCTTTCCTAATTCTCACCTCCTCAGCGAATTCATTTACCTCCACATTCACCTTCAACACAACAGAGAATTCATCTATGCCGACCACCACTGGCCAATGTGAGTGTGTGACATTTCCCATCTCTAATTTGCCATTGTGTACTCAGGTTATTCTTATTGTGTCTGTTGTGTGATTGCCTTTCTCAGACAGACCTCTGACAGTACAGGAAGCCTTCACGTAACTGTACCAATAGCTCTCTGTCTGACTGGATAACTACTGGTTAATGTTGTAACTGCATTTCAGAGGCGGAGTCAGTGGTGCTTTAATGCACGGGATTACCCAGGCTGAAGCCCAGGGGTCTCTGCTAAAAAGGGGCCACAATTAGCTTTAATACCTAATTTACCTCCCACCAAACTTGAGACGTATTACTGCCACCACCCCATCCTCCCCCCCAGTTGACAACCACACCATCATAGAAAATAATAGGGGGGCCTCTGATTATGTAAATATAACTCTGGGTGGAGTAACAGAGTATGACCAGTGTAAATCTCAGCAGATGATCTTGGGTATTGTATTAATATTCGCCTTTGTTCTTCAGCCTCCTTCACCCCCGAGAATTCATCTACCTCCACCACCATTGCCCAACGTGAGTGTCTGACATTCCCATCTTTAATGTCTCATTGGTTCATAGGTTATTCTTATTTTGTCTATTGTGTGATTGCCTTCCTCAGACAGACATCTTACAACACAGGGAGACTTCACATAACTGTACCAAGTGCACTCTCTCTGATTGGCTGATCACTGGTTAATGTTGTAACTGCGTTTCAGAGGCAGAGTAACAGACTATGACCAGCATAGATCTCAAGCGGACGGTCCAGGGTATTGTATTAATACTCTGCCTTTGTACCCCCACCTCCTTCATCTCAGCGAATGTATGTGGTTTTGCCCCACTGAATAACGCTGGGAACAGTGAGTTTGTGGAGGCAGGGATGTGGCCCTGGCAGGTCAGCCTGCACAGGAATGGGGTCCAGGTCTGCGGGGGCACTCTCATCACAGAGATATATGCCTTGACTGCAGCAGAGTGCTTCAACAGGTCAGTTCCTCTCGCAACTGACCACCAAGCTCTATATGAATTTATGTTAGTTTTATGATGTTATGTGCCTACATGTATTCAGATCTCAAATCTTTAGTGATGATCAACCCATCAGTTCTACATCCTCATGTTTCCATTTTCTGTGCTTCCAACTCATTCAACCTCAGCTCAGTACCCAACAACCAGTGGACAGTGGTTCTGGGTATGAATGTGTCACTAGGGGTGTCTGACATCACCCTGAGTAACCTGCCAGGTCCTAACATCGCTTTGCTCCGCCTGGCCAAAAGTGTGACCCTGACTGACTACATCCAGCCCGTGTGCCTGGACTTGGATAACACCGTATTCACCAGTGGGGCAAAGTGCTGGGTGACACGATTGAACAGTGATGCGGGTGGAGGTGAGTGTCAGTGTGTACCCACATGTTACTTTGAAATACAGTCCTGCATCACTGAGTATAAAATATTGGAAGTTTATGCAAGTCATAAGAACACCCCCCCCCCTTTGCAGTCCGCCAGCAAGAGACGTCGGTGGAGGACTGTGCGACCGTCTCACCTGATGACATCTGCACTCCAGCTCTAAGGTCACTGACGGTAGGGCCATGAATCTGTTCCTGCCGCTTTCATGCTCATCCTCCTCTGCGCTGACAGTGTCTGCTGCTCCCTTACAGATGTATATGTGCCTTAGCCTTTCTCTCACTCCTTCTGCCTCCCTCTCTTCATCACAGGGGTTCACAGGGGGGGCACTGGTTTCCCAGAACAGCAGCACCTGGTTCCAGGGTGCAGTGATAATGACAAATAGCTCCAGCTCAAAAAACAAACCACAGCAGGTCTTCATATCGCTGACCAGGTTCAAGAATTTCCTCAAAGGGAACGTGGGGCCGATGCCACAGCCTAGCAGAGCAGGACAGCACTTCTCTGCCCTCCTCACCCTCACCCTCCTCTCCCTCTCATTGATGTCACTCTGTGGCCACTGAGATCCTCAACTGTTTTTCTCCTCATCAATCAGCACCGTTTCTGTAACATTAAAACAAAATTACAGGCTGTATGACAAAAAGTATCTCAATCTAACCCTTTAGTTTCTAAAAGTACCTTTTTGTTTACTCTTTTCAAAATGTAACCTGTCTTTTATCATTTAATTTTGTTTACCGTTTTAAAAATTGAAAGTAAATTACTGCCTGTATTAAAATATTTATTAATAATCAAGACAAACTTGACTGAACTAAATCATTTACGATTAAATTTAAACTCATTATGACTGGATATTTAATTGAACAGAAAATTTCCACAAAATTCTGCTTCTCTCATTATCTTACTACTGTTGACTTTTAGCCTCTGAAATGTAAGCAGTATCTATGTAACATATATTTTCCAATCAGTGGTCTTTACCACTGTTCATGTTTAATCATGTGTAGTCAGATATACAATATGATACTATTTCATATGTCAATTAAAAACTTTTAAAAATTGTAAATGAAATTTTTTTCATATTCCGATTTTTAATTCAGTTTAATTCAGATCAATATAATTCAGTTTATTTGTATAGTGCATTTTGACAACATTACATTGTCTCAGAGCACTTTACATCGTCCCTGCTCAAAACCCCCTAGTGAGCAAGAAAAAACTGCCAAGCAAGAAGAAACTTTGGGAGGAACCAGAGTCAAGGGGGGAGCCCATCCTCCTTGGGCCAGCAGGGGAAGTCCAAATAAAGACCCAATTTATAAAGTAGAATTCTTAATAGTCCAGGTATAAATATGGAAGGTCCCGTGGAATTGTGGAAGCTGAGGTCTGGGCAGGTAAGTGAGGAAGGGTTTGTCTAAGAATGTGGCCAGGGAGCTGTTCCTCCTCGCTAGCTGAGAGGGACGCCCCAAGGAAATACTGACAGACAGAATCTGCATTCATGTCCCGCAAAATAAAGGAGCCGTGGACCCAGGTGAAGATGAAACACCTCCGTACTGCCGTCTATCATCCCCAGATAGATGGGCTGGTTGAGCACTACAAATGCATGCTAAAATGGGTAGCTGTGGGGGGTGGTCGCAGTTGGGACATGATGCTACAATATGTCGATTGGGATAAGGGAGGTAGTCGACTCAGCTGGGTGTGAGAATACTAGCCCAAAAGTCAAAATTTTCTGCTCCTCAACTCTTTCACCCACAAGTTCCTGTCTTAGTGGTAGGGGGCATACACTATGTTGGAAAAGGTCGGCCCCATAAACTACAGGGTGCAACAGCTGGGCCAGCATCACATTAACCTGCTCAAACGGTTTATCTGTTCTTAACTTGGAGATCTGTGAGGCAGTGTTTTCTGATCATATGCCTGTACTGTTTGAGGTTGATCTTGCATACACTACAGTTAAACCTCGCGCTGTTGTTCGGCGCTGTCGTAATATCAACTCTACTACTGCTGCTCAGTTTTCTGCCGTTTTTACTGAGAACTGTCCTGTTCCTGATGTTACGTGTAACAGTACTGAGGAGATTAGCTCATGGTTTCACTCTGCTTGCCAAACAGTTCTGGACACCGTGGCTCCCTTAAAAACCAGGCACCAAAAAATTAGGTCTGAGCCCTGGCTAAACGATGAGACGCGTGCTGTTAGACGCGAGTGCCGTAGAGTTGAGCGTAAATGGAAAAAGGACAGACTACAGGTGTCATTTCAAATGTTACACGACTGTTGGAGTCGTTATCAGAAAACTGTGAAGGATGCCAAGAGCAATTATTTCTCTGATATTGTTTTATCATGCTGTCATAAACCCCGTGTGTTGTTTAAGACTATTGATTCGTTACTCAATGCTCCGCAGACGAACTGTATTGAGTCTTCCCCTGTCGTTTGCGAAGATTTTCTTAACTTTTTTATTGATAAGGTCTCTTCTGCTAGGGCCCTAATATCATCCCCAGCGTTGATTCATGACCCCTCTGTCTCGGTCCCTTGCCGTGCTGTTTTTGATGAGTTTGAGCCTGTGACTATGTTATTTTTACAGGAGATTGTTGGGCATTTGAAGCCCTCTGGTTCTCCTTATGATGCTGTTCCTCCTCGGCTGTTTAAAGAAGTGTTTCCTACTGTTGGCCCGGCTGTTCTTGCTCTTGTTAACAGCAGTCTTTCTTCAGGTCTGGTACCTAAAACTTTTAAACATGCTGTTGTCCACCCTCTCATTAAAAAACCGGCTTTAGATTCCACAGTTCTCGAGAACTACAGACCCATTTCGAAACTTCCCTTTCTTTCTAAAGTTATTGAGAAGATTGTGTACAGTCAATTAATTGCTTTTCTGGAAAAGCATAATATTTTAGAAGTTTTTCAATCTGGTTTTAAAACCTTGCACAGCACTGAGTCAGCTCTGTTAAAAGTGTTTAATGATATATTTTTAGCTACTGACTCCGGTGACTGTGCTGTTCTCGTCCTCTTAGATCTAACTGCTGCATTTGACACAGTGGATCATGAAATTCTACTTTCTCATTTGGAGCAGTGGGTGGGCATTAGGGGCATAGCATTGGAGTGGTTCCGATCCTACCTGGCGCACCGAACCGTCTGTGTGTCCCTTGATGATTATGTGTCCTCCTTTGCTCCTCTACTACATGGGGTGCCACAGGGCTCAGTTTTAGGCCCCCTTCTCTTTTCTATCTATCTGCTCCCACTTGGCTCCATTCTTAGGAAGCATGGCATTTCATTCCACTGTTACGCGGATGATAGTCAGATATATGTTCCTCTTAAAAAGAAAGATGCCTACTCGGTGAGACCTTTACTTAGGTGTTTTGAGGAAATAAAGTCCTGGTTGACCCTCAATTTTTTACAACTCAATGAAAAAAAGACAGAGGTGATGGTCTTTGGAGGATCCTCTGAGAACCCTTTTGTGGATCTGGGTTCTTTGTCTCAGTATGTAAAACCAGTCATCTCAAATTTAGGTGTCAAAGTGGATGTGGATCTTAGATTTGATAGTCAGATTAGGGATGTTGTTAAATCAAGCTACTTTCACTTGAGAAATCTGGCTAAAATAAAATCTGTTCTCCCTAGGCAGCATTTTGAGACAGTAATTCATGCCTTTGTCACTACTCGAATTGATTATTGCAATGCACTCTATGTGGGGGTTAATGGTTCCTCCATTGCTCAACTTCAGCGGGTACAGAATGCTGCCGCACGTCTG
>JAODJU010000045.1:4505339-4522274 GCA_026776725.1 Gnathonemus echidnorhynchus | reverse complement strand
GGTCTGTGTGACATGCTCTCCCTGTCTCCCTCAGTGCTCCATGTGGGACTGTGCCTGCACCTGCCAGCCCCCTGACTGTGACTCTATCAACTGTCTCTGCTTTGAGATCAAGTTCCGGTAGGACAGGACTAAGTCCACCTCCAGAGGCCCACAGGCAGCCAGATCTGTTGAGATGGTTTTACTGGCCTCGCTCTGCAACCTTGGTGTTCCCACAAGCATCCTTATGTCAATTCCAGTACCACCATTCTGTCAGACCACATTCTTCCATCTCCATCTGCAAACTTGACCAGTGGTATGCCTGGACTTCACCTTGCAAGACAACAGAGAAATTCTTTGGAAAGTCGCTCAAAATACTCTACACACTTTACGCTACGCTACAGGTACACTTCAGGTACACCTTAAGTTATTTTTATGAAAGAAGCTGATTAAACATGATTTACATTAGTGTGTAGTTTCAGTGATTTTATTTTTTTGTAAGTTCAGAGCCTCGTAACTCCTGCATCCTTTCAAAAAAATTTTTTTAGTTTCAAACCTGGTAAGGACTATTTTCTTCCCAATCAAGTGAAAAAATTTTACACCTCCCCCACATGCCTAAAAACAGAAACTTGTACAATTTTGGAGGTCAGTGTTGTACAGCAGTACACATGCATGTGTAATTTATTATAAAAAATAGCTTGTTACTTGAAGCCTTTCACTGTTTTTTTCATAACCAGAAGTAGTAAAAAATGCAGTTTGCGCAATGATCTAAAAACAAAACTTAAATAAGACCAAACTATGAACCATTTCGAACTTTCAAATGAGCTAGTAAAAAAATTAAATTCATATATTTTTATTATTTTTTTTTTTTTTTTTTGCAACCTGGGGGTGTAGAAAAGGCCCTTTATCTGAGAGATTTTTTAAAAATAAAAATGTATGTGAAACTCACATGCCAGATTTCATCAAAATCAAGAATGGTGAATCAAACACTTTTTTGGAAATTGAATTGAAATAGAATGACTCATAGGGAAACACTCTCTGGGTTTTTCAGAAGACGAGGCCTTCATAGAGTAGGTAAGAACAGTCTGTTTATGAGCAGAACAGGCACCTGTCAAGGCAGCTTCAAAACAGGAAAATGTCCGATTGTCCTGTAGTTTTGAACTATTACATCCACCGCTAAACATTTGTTTGTTCAACTTTCTGACAAGATTTTTTTTTTAAATCAGTTTTTATCATGTTATTTCATTTTTCATGTCATCTCTAGCTTGTCATTTTCATGTACAATGGTACCTCGGTTCTCGAACTCACTAGAACTCGAATTTCTTAAGTCGAATAAACCAGTTTGACTTAGAACTAGATCTGAATATCAGAAGTAGAACCATGAACGCTGACCTAATATAAATTGTACGCGCCAGGAAATGAGTCATACTACAATGCAATTCTTACTTGAATGCCTTCTTCACAGACTGGACGATTAACCAAATTACAGTAACTAACAAAAAATAAACCACTAACTTGCGTGTACTATTAGAGCATTTATATCATGTATTTAAACTTTATTTTACCAGGTAAATTAACTGAAAACCACTTCTCACTGCTTTACGTGATATTCGGAAGAAATAGCAGATTACGCATCGGAACTGCCTGGGATGCAAACGTCATGCGTGTAACTAAACTTCAGCCAATAAGAGCAAAGATGTGTCTTCACGGAGGCGGTTCCAGTTTGTGCAGCCGGGTGAGAGGTCGCAATGCACCGTATTGCATTGCGTTAGGATCAGAATGCGTTGCTTTAAGCCAGCGCTGTAAGCAAGCCGAACACACCCAATGACCGGACCTGGGAAACAAACTGAAACGCGGACTTAATACAGAGGACTAATGACAACAACCAGAAACAGCTGATCACATGGGGATTCCACATGGGGTTAACGAGGGGGCGTGGCACACGGAAGGAGCGGATGATCGGGGCAGGACAGGGGTAATGTTGGGATAAGTTCTTTATCGTTTTGGAAGCCATTAAGAAAAAAATGTTCTTGTTTTATCCTGTTCATTTTGTGTTTAAATGCTAAATATATATATAGGTGTAATTTTGGGGGGCCGGGAACCAATTAATTGGTTTTCCATTATTTTTTATTGGAAAAATTCGATCGGAACTCGAACTTTTTAGGATTCGATCCGGAGTCCGGAACGGATTAAGTTCGAAAACCAAGGTACCACTGTATTTATGTCTTTAATGTTAAGTGCCCAAATCTATCCTTTTTTCGTTTTATTGTAAATGCCTTGTTTTTTGTTTTTTTAAGTTTTCCTTTCCACGTGTGCTGGCTGTTAGCAGGACGTTGGTTAGCACTGTTGCTTTATACCTTCTGGGTCGTGAGTTTGATTCCTGCGAGAGACTGACATCCCATCCAAGATGCTGCCTTTTTTGGTACCCTGTATATCCTGGGATAGGCTCCAGTCACACTGCAGGCTGGCCTTGGTAAAGTATGGAAGACGGACTTTTTACTTTAGTGAAATCTGCTCTATGAGCCGAAAATGTATTTGGTGAAAAAATAATTGTGCAACCTAGCCATAAAGAAGAGAAAAGCATAAAGGATTAGCACTAATGGTGTTTTTGTAAGAACCAATAAAATGTTGTTGTCCCTTTTACAGAGTAATAAGGTGTATCTGTTATTTCTTGCATTCTGCCTGTTAATGATTGGGATCCATTCGGTGTATAAATGCATCTTGCTGAAATTGGGCGGCCTCTGCTGAGTGTTAGGAGAGTCTCAGCAGATGATGAAAGTGCCTCCCATGCATTTCCTACATCCTTTTCCACATAAATTCTTTGCTCTACCATCCTCTGGTGCTGTCTTCCTTTTGGCTTTGCCCTTTAACAGTGTCTGACAGCCCTTACTGTTCTCCCTGAGAATTTCTTTGTGAATGTCACAGTCCTTCTCCGGTTGCTGGCTGGTGCTAAGATTAGCCAAACCGTTCAAATGTGAAGGGTCAGAGTGGGAGGATAAATACTGGCCACACGCAGCTGCCTGTTGCGGGTGTCTCTTCTGGATCTCCTCCTGCTCTGCTTTCCTCTCACTTCTTTCCCAAAAGCTTGCCTGCTCTCCTCTCTCTTCGCTCCTCAGCAAAGGTAAGTCTCAAGGAAGACATTTTTCAGGCTCTGGCTTCTCACAAAGGAATGGCATTGATATATGCTTTAATACTCTTAATAATTACTTTCAACATACATTCAAACGTTTGAGTCACACAGACATATAGTCGTGATAAATCAGGTCCTTTTTGATTCTTATATAGTGTCTATGTGCTGTAACAGTTGTGTTTATTAATGATGCAGTTAATCCTGACCCATGATCTTTAACAGAAAAGGGCAAAGAGCTAAGAAGCACGTGGGTGTAATGCAGAAGAAATATCCACAGGCATAACCAAACATGAGACAATATGTGAACTGAAGCAAAAAAGCCAGATGATACTGCCATTATCCATGAGTAGTAAAGAAAAATGAATAACGATTGATCTACATACTCTCCCTACTGACAAAAATAGCGTAAAGGATAGTACTTCCACATTTCTTGGACACCACAGAGGTCACATCACGAGCTGCAGCATTTTCAAGAATCTATATTTACACCTTCGTTAAAAATGGGACCAGGAACTTTAGGAATCAAACTCAATACTATATGGAGATCACCATCATCTTTTATTTGCCATTTGCAGAAGCATGAATACAAGTACATTGAAGTTCTTCTCTTTGCCTACCCCATCTTACTCTCCATAGCTTGGCTTGGGGGTCACAGTACAGGGTAAGCCACAGTACAGCACCCCTATAGCTGGGGGTTAAGGGCCCTGCTCAACAGCCCACAGCATGCAACTATTCAGCCTATATATATATATATCTGTGTGTGTGTGTGTGTGTGTGTGTGTGTGTGCATGAGAGACAGAGAGAACAAATGAAAACTACGTTTATACCAAATGGAAATGGAGGTGTGGTTGAGTGTGTCTTACTATTAGTTTTTAGCCTGCGACAAACTGCAGTTTTGTAGCGACTTTACATGACAGTTTAAGGTTCGGGTTATTGAGCATAATTCACCATACTACAAGTCTATTTGTGGTTATGTTGTTCATGAATACTTAATGTCTAATCTATAATTAACTATCTATAGCTTAACCAAGGTTGCGATTGACCTATTGTAATTAGTCCTCATCTTCACGTGATGGGATTGTTCTGGAAAAATAATTCCGTTTTTTTATATTTTGTTGCTGCGGGTTAATAAAGGAGGGTGACGTGCGTCCCCGCTTGTGAGAAATTGTCCGATTTTTCCTTCCAGTTTCCACAATTTACATAATTTCCAGTAACCTCTATTGCAGGTTTGGGAACACGTTGCTTGACAGGGCACAAATAATGTAGTATATATTATTACTTGTGTATTAATTAAGCACAAACTAAGTTACATACTGCTCTCATGTTAATCCATCATTAATGAATCGTGACGTTTTATCTCAAACATTTAATATACTTATATCTGTTAATTCTGCAAACCTTCGTGAACTACTTAGGAACTACTGAAGGAATGTCACGAATAATACAAGTGAATTACTGATCTCATATGTTTGTTCAACGTTAATGAATCGCGACTCATCTTTTATCTCAAGTAGCAACTATATTTGTTCATGATTTTTACTTGAGTAGTAACTGAGTAATAAGTTTCTGTGCTCCGTCAAGTGTTGCGGCAAGTTTTATTCCCATTTTTACACACACCCATCACAACCAGCTTGTGAATCACATATTAGTTTTGGCAGCGATAGCCCATATTGGTTCTTTTTTAAAACTGTAATTATAATCATTATCAGAATCTGATATATTCGCCATGTACAATCCGAATTTGTTTTTGTGCCATTGGTCACACTGACGTGTAACAAATAGTTTTTGCTGCAAAATACGTTATAACACGTCCCTATCACGTTTTACAAATGGAAAATAGAAAAAAAAAAAAAAAAAAAAAAAAAAAAAAACCTATACCGTCATCCGCTTAACCATACCACGCACGTACCGAAAGTGTGCGAAGCATCACGTACTCCTCATTCCGTATGTAATGTACGCCCCCCCTGCTCGCCCCGCCCCTTGCGCAATCTAACCCACCCCTCTGCGTTTGCCTTGTCAATCGTAGACCTCACGTCCATCATCGTGCGTTTACTCTATGATTGAACAATCCGCCTACACCGCATTTTAACTGACCAATAAAATCTTAAAGATGGTGACAAGCGCCCTCCCTACTTCCCGTCCGTCTCTCTTTGGGACCATGTGAGTTTCTTCCATATCGGACTTAAAGCGCGTTACATTTCACTTCCTCTGTTCTCCTCGGGGCGCTACTTCGACGTTTCCTCTTTGAGCAGCGAATTTATTGGTGAGTCTCGGCATCTTTCGTACACATAACTCTTTTTCTTTCTAAAGGGCGGCATCTTAGGTAAAAGCATCTCAGTTCGCTGAGAAGTGTTACTGTTTTTCCTCGTCTTTTAACTAACGGTTTCAAGCTTCAACTCCCGGAACAGGATAACAAGGTCATACTGATGCAATGCCAAGGGCAGAGGCGTATTTATTAAAAAAACATCCGTATGTATAAATATATATAATAAAGAAAAAAAATATTAATACACGTAAGACCAAATATATGTTTTCCACATCCACGGAATTAGATAATGTTCGTTATCAACACAAAAAAAATCATTAAGAAAAGTTATATTAAAATGTGAATTAACATACAACATGAATATTTGCAGCGAAATGTAATTCAGTATTGTACACTTGGGAAGAAAATAATACCTTATACTGCCTCTTTAAAAGATTTTTTAAAACGTGTAAGCCGAAAGAAATCGGGACTGTCCCTCGTTAATCACCTGTTTCGGTATGTAAAAGTTCGTGTCATTCCCGAAGTCATACAACAATCCTGTCCGCTGTGCGGTCAACCAGGCGCTAACGGGGCATCATTCCCACCCTCAGGGTCACCATGCCGCACGCCTACCCCTTCCTGAGCGCTGAGCAGAAGAAGGAGCTCAGTGACATTGCCCAGAGGATCGTGGCCCCTGGGAAGGGCATTCTCGCCGCTGATGAATCCACAGGTAAGCATGCGATTAAACACTGATCCTGGGTCCGTCCATTAATGAAGCCATAACAGAACGACAGCAAATTAAAAAATGAATGTGAAATCTTTTTAAGAGTGACTTGGATGGCAGGAAAGACACTGACTCAAGAGGTGGCAACAGATTAGGTTCTTTATTTCACTGCTTAGTCTTTGCATTTTCCTCTAAGTGACTTAGAGTTTGATTTCCAGTCAAATGGATATTTTGCTTGAGCAGCTTCCAACAGCAGCGCCCCCCTCTGGCCATGCTGGATTCAGCAGTCAGACGTGTTTAAGCACTCCAACCCCCCAGTATCCTTGTCACATTTCAAGTAGAGATACCACTGATGTGCCCCCTACAGGCAGCGTCGCCAAGCGCTTCCAGAGCATCAACGCCGAGAACACGGAGGAGAACCGGAGGCTGTACCGGCAGCTGCTGTTCACCGCCGACGAGCGCGTCAACCCCTGCATCGGTGGGGTCATCTTCTTCCACGAGACGCTGTACCAGAAAGATGACAGCGGCAAGCTGTTCCCCCAGCTCATCAAAGAGAAGGGCATGGTGGTGGGGATCAAAGTGGACAAGGGCGTGGTCCCCCTGGCAGGCACCAACGGCGAGACCACCACCCAGGGTGAGAGGGACCGTCTGCATGTCCACACTTCCTCTCTGCTTACGTAACTGTTCCATTTCTTCTTAGTCATCAGCAATAAACATTCGCAGCGAAGATAAACGGTGTAGCGATATGCGTGCGAAGCCATGCAGCCGTCATATGAAATGTGGTGATGCTAACATCTCAGCTTCTCCTAGGCCTGGACGGGCTCTACGAGCGTTGCGCTCAGTACAAGAAGGATGGCGCCGACTTCGCCAAGTGGCGCTGCGTGCTGAAGATCACCCCCACCACACCGTCCAGCCTGGCCATCATGGAGAATGCCAACGTCCTGGCCAGATACGCCAGCATCTGCCAGATGGTGAGTCACACATGGGTGGCAGCCAAGCGGATTCCCACTCTGTAATAATCTAGAATTGAGTAAGAAATTGAAAAAACAACAGAAAGCGTAAAACCTTGACTGGTGGCCCAGCTGCTATTTGAGCCCAGAGACTCACTTGAGAAGGACATAGATGGCAGACATTGCCCCCTACTGGTCTTCCATGCCAAGGGCAGGGGAAAGAAAATCCAAACATCATAAACTAGTAGAGCCATCCGTTAACATATGCACAGTTCTGTCTCTGAGTCTGACATGCCCAGATCTTGTGACCGTTGCTTCGATTCCCCCCTCAGCATGGCATCGTGCCTATCGTGGAGCCCGAGATCTTGCCTGATGGCGACCATGACCTAAAGCGCTGCCAGTACGTGACGGAGAAGGTCCTGGCTGCGGTCTACAAGGCCCTGTCTGACCACCACGTCTACTTGGAGGGCACCCTGCTGAAGCCCAACATGGTGACAGCCGGACACTCCTGTTCTCACAAGTTCACCGCTCAGGAGATTGCCATGGCAACCGTCACCGCCCTGCGGCGCACAGTGCCCCCTGCAGTTCCTGGTGAGAGTCACACACAGGCTGTGCCTTAATACATTAACACACACACACACACATACAATGTGTAAAAGACAGAAGGATCAGGACTGCAGCAGACGAAGCCAGTTTCATGCCTCTTTCCTGTTCCAGGTATCACCTTCCTGTCTGGAGGTCAGAGTGAGGAGGAGGCTTCCATTAACCTTAATGCCATCAACCAGTGTCCCCTGCACAAGCCTTGGGCTCTCACCTTCTCATACGGCCGTGCTCTGCAGGCCTCTGCCCTCAAGGCCTGGGGGGGCAAGAAGGAGAACGGCAAGGCCTGCCAGGAGGAGTACATTAAGAGGGCCCTGGTATGTCACACTCAGGCATGGGTGTCCATGGTCACATGACATCTGTCAGCTGACTGATTGGCTCACCTGCATCCTGCTGATTGTCCTCACCCCCCTTTTTGTGTCTCACAGAGTAACAACCAGGCTGCCCTCGGGAAGTATGTGACCTCTGGGGACAAAAGTGCCGCAGGAGGAGAGTCCTTGTTTGTGGCCAACCACGCCTACTGAACCCGGAACATTCCACGTCCGAGTCCAGCCGCCACACTCCTCCTCAACTCAATTAAACGACTCCTTTTCCAAAGCCTGCCACCCCATTCCCACTTCCTGTTTCTTCCAAGTGTGGAGTCACTAGAGAGCCTCTTGTTCCTGTTTAGTGGGAAAGGGTCAAATGTTTCACATTATGTATTTTTTGAGATAGTCACTTCCATGCATCCTGTCTGTAAACGCGTGCAGGTGTGGACGTGCTTTCTGCCAGTTGTGACATTTCACTTGCAGTGTATGTAATTCCCTAAAGCATGTGCCTTCTTCTATTGCCCAGAAATCCATTGTGGGAATGTATTTTAACATAAGACATTGTATACTGTACACTGGAAAATAAATTATTCTTCCCCCCATCCAATGTGTTTTGTCCTTTTATAATACTTATTTTTTGGCATAATGTCTGCAAATATGAACTCAAACCTCTTGGAATTTGCTGGATGCTTGTGGTGTTGGTGTTTTTGTAGTTTATTTAAGTGCTTACCCATTGATAGGGTGTACTCTTGCTTATATTTGCTTTGGCAAATTGATACAATTGTTAGTTTTATTTCCTGTTTTTATCGCGTACGTATTGGCTACAAAATAAAGCGGAACCAACGTTGTGAGTGCAGCACTTTCGTCGGCCCCATTTCGAAGATACGCCAACCCAAGTTAGAGTTTACTAGCCGGATGACATTATTTATTTTCATTTATAAAAAACACTAAAGGGGAATAGGATAAGAAATGGGATGTACCATCACGATGCGTGAGACTTCCTCTCAATATCGTATTCAGTTTTAGTGATCGGAGATTTTAATTTGTCGCTGCAGGGCACTGTGAGAAAAGGAAAGCCTTTTCAATCATGGACAGAACAGAAAGGCTCTTTGACGGTGAAGGTGAGGTTTAACATGTCTCTGGGTGTTATCCGGGTAATGTCAGTGCCTAATTTGCTGTCATGCGATTCTCTCACATGGGTCGATGTCAAGGTCTTTGTTTTTAACATTTCACAATTTTCTGTGTCGTTGAAAGGTCGCTGGATATCCTGGAGAAATATAGCTGGGTTTTGGTGAGGTTTTTGTATTAATATGTATATGGAAGCGAAGCTTGTTCACAGATCGGGATCAACTTAATTACTTCGCGACCCCCTAACATGCATAGTTTCTGTGCAGGTGGCTCGGGCTGTGCAACAACTTCGCCTACGTGGTGATGCTGAGCGCGGCGCACGACATCCTGAAGCAGCAGGAGACCAACGGCACCGAGCCTGTACGCATCTCCGTGAACTTCACACGCGCACAGAGAAATCGCTATTTTATGGAAATTTCGGTTTGTCTTCTGTCTCATTTGACCACTTCTGTACCTACGTGAGATATCCACTATGAAGTGCTATGGGAAGGACACTATGTCTCATGGGTTCGTTGTCTTACTGATATTTCAGCAGGGTTGCCAACTCTCACGCATCTGTCGTGACACTCACACAAGAATCTATATTATTCCATTATAAACTTAAAATTAGCTATATCGAAATCGTTGAGGTAGTTTGCAAACTCTGTAGAGTATTTTCAATATAACGAGACTGTTACATACATGTAAATGTGTGTGCAGACTTCTCTTGAATAGAAAATCTCACGCCAGCCAGCTGATCAAAGCTGGCAACCCTGTTTCAGGCTCTGTTTTTCTTATATGTTGCTTTACTTAAAATACATGACACATACGTATGTGTTAAAAACACGTATCTCTATTCTGGTGGAAAAGATTTAACCCCCACCTCTTCATGGCCTGACTTACAGACAGCTGCGCATTCCTATCATCTGGATCGCGGAAATAGCAGCAGCAGCAGCTATGACTGTAATCCTGTTTCCACTGCGGTAAAACTCCTGCACTCTGGAAAGACATTGCATTGAAGTTCCAGGCAGCTACACTGTGGGATCCATTTTCATGTGTGATTTATTCATTTCAGGCGGTACTTCTGGCTGACATTCTTCCCACTCTCCTCATCAAAGCAGTCGCACCCTTCTTTATCCACCAGCTCCCTTATGGGTAAACCGCTTTCCTTCTTACCATTTAGCTTCCCCAATTGTTTAGTCAGTCACGCCTTGACCATAATCTTCATATTTTTCTTGAAATCTCTAATTCGACAGGTTCCGTGTGTTGATGTGTATCGCCACGGCAACCGCCAGCTTCCTGTTGGTGTCTTTCTCTTCCAGTGTGGCCATGAGCATTCTGGGTACAGTTGCTCTCTCTGACTTAATGCTTATTTTTAATTTCAGAACGATTAATATACCGAGTACATGCAGTGGCCAGCCTGTAATAAAAAATTAATGCTCCACAATATCACATAGCGATGAAATATCCATGAGTAATACTGCGATGTTTATAAAACGGAGCGATATGAAATTACCCGAACTACATTATAGCCAAATAGAACTTATCTACCAATAGAGTGTGTAAAATAACTTGGTAGTGTTGTCTTGAGTTGTGCTAACAGACACAAAGCTCCTGTCAAATGCAATGTGATTATTGCGCATGTGCACTAATTATCGCGCTACCCTAAAAGTTATACCTGTAGTGAGAGTCATGTGCTCATGTAAGCCTGCTTTGTCCCCTTCAGGGGTGGTGTTCGCTAGCATTAGCTCGGGGCTGGGAGAGCTGTCTTTCCTCTCCCTCACAGTCTTCTTCCCCCGGTAGGTTACTGCACGTCATTTAATCTATCTAATTCAAAATGAGGCCTATTGGAAGAATTATGAGTGGTTCTAGCTTAATTAGTAAATAGGTTTATTGATTGATGGTAGACAAGGTAGCTCAGTGGGTAGCACTGTTGCTCAGCACCTCTAGGGCTGGGGGTTCGAATCCTTCCTCTGTCCAGTGTGTGGAGTTTCTTGATTGTCTTTGTCTCTCTGCTTCTCCCTAACATGTCCGTGCATACCTTCCCTGTCAGGTTTGTGCTGGGGGGCTGGGGATCCGGTACCGGCGGAGCAGGGGTGGCGGGGGCACTTCTGTACTCAGCTTTTACTCAAGTTGGCCTCTCGCCGCGGGAAACCCTGCTGGTTATGCTGGTGGTCCCCATTATCATGGCTGCCAGGTGAGCTGCTGTTCTTAGGCTGGTCACCCGCATAGAATGTGGGAGCATAGAGCAGCTTTCCAAGGTCACTCTAATGCATTGATTTCTGCCCTTCCTATATCTTTGTCTCAGCTATTATTTGCTGCTGGTGTTTCCGGCCTCATTCCCACAATGGCATTGTGTGCCGGAAGAGGGTCGAACGCCGAACATAAACCAGGAGAGACGCCCCCTGGTGAGTGGCGAGGAGGACGAGGAGATCAGGGATGGGGAAGCACCAGGTAAGCGGGGCTCTCAGGAGGTGGGGGGAGTTTGGAAAGCCCTGAACCATCCTGTGACCTGTGCTCTACCTCCCCCTCCATAGCAGAGGACAGCCAGGGCCCGCTGACCTACAAAGACAGATTTGCCATCTTGAGAGTAAGTCCCCGCGAGGATGTCAGTGCCATCTTGCTTTACCGGTGCGGTGCACTGAGCCCTGCCTCCGTTTCCTGCAGGGTCTGCTGCGGTTTATCATTCCACTGGGTGTCGTCTATTTCGCCGAGTATTTCATCAACCAGGGCCTGGTGAGTTTGCCGTTCAGCTGCTGTCTGCGTCATTCCGCTCGGGCAGGATGGTGTCTGATGAGGGACGGGGGACATACAGTGAAATGTCTGTCTCCTCTTGCAGCTGGAACTGCTGTACTTTCCAGGCTTTTCCCTATCCCATGCTGAGCAGTACCGCTGGTCAGTACCGGTAGGCCTTCCCACTGCGTTTGCTGGATGCTCTGAAAAGGTCCATTAGTCACATCGCCAATCTCTGTCCCAGGTACCAGACTATCTATCAGATCGGTGTGTTCGTCTCCCGCTCCTCCCTGTTTTGTGTGAAGATCCGCGGGGTGTGGCTGATGTCAGTGCTGCAGGTGAGACCGGTACGCTTCTCCCACTCCGTTTCCCATGTGCCCCCAATGTCATTAATCTCCCCGTCCACCTGCTCGCTTGCAGTGCATCAACGCCATACTGCTCTTCTTCGCGGTTTATTACCACTTCCTGTCCAACGCCATCCTCGTCTTCGTGATAGTCGCTTACGAAGGACTTCTGGGGGGCGCCGCGTATGTCAACACCTTTCATTTCATCAGCAAGGAGGTCAGTCTATTTTTTCCCTCCCCCATCAGTTACTTTATCAGCTACTTAAGGTTGCGTCTGTAGTTTGAAATGTTTGTGGGTTCTGTCTTTTTCCCACCGACTCCTAGGTGTGTGTGTGTGTGTGTGTGTGTGTGTGTGTGGGTGTGTGTGTGTGTGTGTATATATATATATATATATATGTATATATATATATATATATATATATATATATATATATATATATATATACACACACACACGCATATATATATGCATATGTATATATAATCAAAAGGAATTTATATGAACTACATTTGTGTCTGAATTTACAACTATTGTAGTATTGTGTCTTTCTTCACCTCAGCTAGCAGAGTGTGTGTGTGTGTGTGTTTGCATGCCCTTCATTTGCACGAGCTGTGTTTAGCAGATGTTCAGCAGCCCACCCCCACCCCTTCCCGCTCCTGCTCCTCCTCACTCCGTCAGCCAGTTCCTGTGGTGGATGGTGTGGTTGCATCAGCAGGACTTGCCCCACCCCCACTCCAAGACAGTGCTTTGAGGGCTGGATGGGGAATGGGGCCTGTATGGCTGTCCTTTTCGAAAAGCCACATTTAAGCTCTCTGCCTTCTCCACATTATCTTCTTTCTCTCCCCGTATCATGTCTTTCTGACATATGTTTCTATTTTTCTTGTTGTTACTCTTTCCTGTTGCTACCCTCCTTTGTCTCCTTTTATTTTTTAATTTAATATACTTGCTTCTATTTTAGTAACAGTCATGTCACGAATACCATGCATTCCACTCCCTCATTGTGAGGAGTAACATGAAGCTACAGGGAAGGTCAATAGCTACAGAAGAGGAGGGATTGATTAGGAACATTATATATTTAGAAATAAATGGAAGAATGAAAAGGATTTTTAATTGATTGTCTTTGTCTCTCAATACTGCTTCCCTTTGGCTAAACCACAGTTAATGAGATATTGAATCATCTAAATTTGTCAGATTTAAGCTGAGTGGTTGAGATGAGATTTAGGAGACACAGTGAGATGACATGAGTTTGTAGTGCAAAGCAGAGGTGAGCAGAAACTGGGCTGATGCCACAGGAAGAAAGCAAAAGGAGGTCAGGAGATAAAAGCTGAGCAAGCGAGAACTGCCGCACATGCTGAGATTGACGCCACAGGAAGCGCAGCATCAATACTCTCCCAGCAACAATGGTAGAATGCAGACTAGACACCAGAGGGATTAGGTGGTATAGACAAAGACTGCATGTTTTTCTAAGGCAGACAAAAGATATGTTTTACAGTAGAAGGGGATGCTGAACAGGAGGATGTCTTGAGAGGCTGCTCAGTAGCAGACCAGTGGAGTGTACGAGAGAGGAAGGACTGGGACAGGCTGCCCCCATTGCCCTGGGCAACCCGCGCTTTCATGTCACATGTAGGAAACTCATCTCAGCGTGAGCCTCCATTCTCTTTGTGTATTTTGAGATTTCACCATTCAAAGAATCCACCTTTTGAATGAGGATTAAGAGTATTTGTGTAAGCAAAGATTAAGCCAGTTTAAGATAATATTTAACATGAATTATCTATTTATATATTTATTTATCCCACTCTGTTCAAACATTTGAAGAAATGCCTTGATTACATTGAGAGACAACAGGTATATATTTAATTTATATTATATACTGTGCATTTTTTAGCATTTCAGAATCACTGCCATTGGGACAAAGGTGTTAAACGATAACAAAAGCCGGAAGTACCTGCTGCTAACTTTGCAGAGCGGGCAAGAAACAGCTCCTGATGAAGACGGTTTTTAGTGTTTGATGAAAGACCTTTGCTATGAGCCAGGAATCTTTCCAGGATCGCCTTGTCTTGCTGCCGGCTGACATCACGTAATGTTTAGCCGTCAGAAATGTGAAAGGGCTGGTGCTTAAACTGCGCGTCCACGCCCAGTGGGCGCGGTCAGGGCTCGTCGGGGCTGCGTGAGGACAGCTGTAACAGTCGTCGAGCTCAAGTTTACTGTACGAAAAAACGGTGCTCTTGCACATCCGAGCCGGAGATTTGGATACGTGAAAAGATTAATGAATTCTGAATTGTGGATTAATTCGATTTTACCTTGGCCACTGGAGACAAAGGAAAAATATACATCACCTCAAAAAAGACAATAGATTTGAAAAATATTTGAATCTGTATGAACATAGGCTGTTGTTGGCGATGTCGCGGGTAACGGATTCTTTACCGAAAAATCGCCAAGAACGAGTTAAAGACATTAATATGCGGGTGAGTAGGTTAATAGTACACGTCGTAACCGCAGCAATGCAGCAAGATTGTATATCAATAGCCGCATTTACCGAGCATGCCTACAGTATAGCTGCATAATAATCGATTCATTTAAATTGTTTTAAACGTGCTTTTATTGTTTCAAATGCTTCCCCCAGCTAGTGTTTTAAAAGTAATTGCTACAAACCCTCGTGTATGCTGGTTAATATATATGCAAATATGTTAATTACCGATTATTTATTTGGTTAGGTATAATTTTTTTTTTTTTAGCTGTCCGTACATTTTCGGTTTGTGTCCCCGCCTCACAGCATGTGCCGCCTCCAATTCTTTTGTGGCCGAAACGGCAGAAAGCGCTCTGGGGTTGATCCTCCCCTTCCTTTCCCTTTTCTGTTTGGTTCTAATGTGCTAATACTTGAAAGATGACCCGGTTATTCGGGAAAAAAGTCATAAAAATGGTTTCTGATCCTTTTTTCGTTATGGTATTTATATGAACATTTTCCGCGACCTCTGGCGAATCACAAGAGCAGGTGTTTAAACGGGGATCGTAACAATAGTAGCTTATATTTGGGGTATCCTAGACGCTTGTAATTACTGACAGAGTGACCCTTTAGAAAAATGAGCATTTGTGTCTGTGAATGATTTCTTTACAGGCTGATATGTTCGGGTTTGATAGCCATGATTAACTGCATAACGGCTGCAATGAGACTACGTAAATGTATAATTACAGCTCTTTGGATGAATGTGATTTGTAGGTTTACCTGTTTTACAAGTTGCGTGCAAAAGTGTTATTCGCTGTATTTCCGTAAATGACATCAGAATCAAATTTATTTTCAAATCACGACTATGGAAACCGCGTAGCGTTGTACAGCCCAGCGGAACTACCTGACCATGACGCTCGCCCACTCGATGAATGCTTACTTGCACTGCTTAATTAATTGAGTAGATGTGTGTGTTTTTAGTGCAGTTACTAGAAATTGGTTTGGATCAATACATCGAAGACTACGCGATAGTGTACACGCTTATTTGGACTATGTAGTTGATTGCACAATTATTTTATCAGCAATGCATTCTAACCTTTCAGTCCCATGCTACTACAATTATACTAGCATTTATATCATATCTATTGGTTAGACTTATTTGTTTGTTTACAGACTTGTTCAGAATGAAGAGGGGAAAACAGCCTAAGTATATGTAGGCTATTTGTATATGTATTTGTAACACAATATGGGTCATTAGCAGGAACTCTTTCCCAGAACATATCAGTTTTTTCTAATTTGTAAAATTAGTTTGACGACAGACTCACATTATTTTATTGTCTAAAATGTCGATTTTGCCTCTGCTGTAGTCTGTTATAGTTGTAGCATGCGAAGTAAAACAATCGACAATACAAAACAATTTAAGAAATTAAAATGCATCTTATTATGCCAAATGTCTATTGTGGGTTAATCGCAGTAAAGTTGAAAGTTTTAAAAGCGTTTTATCTAGCTTTCTGTTATTCGGTATTAAAATTGCAACAGTAATGCCTATTCGTTGAGGTATCATTAAAGGTGACCATACGTCCTGTTTTCCCTGGAGTTGTCCTCTATTTTGAGACCTAAAATTCAAGAATTATTTGGCGGGATTTCGCATGTTTCATGTTGACATTTGCTTTCTACAGTCAGAATAATTTCTGTGTGCGTATTTGCATTGCCTTGGCGCCTCTCTTTGCGTCCTGCCCCCAGAATCCTCTTTTGTGCAAAGCAAAATAATTAAGGTCATCCTAATTTAATCAGTGCTACATCATTTTAAAATGCGTAGTAAGTAAAGGTAATGTCAATTGCTCTACACTAAATTCAATCACTGTATTTCACTGTAACATTTAGTTTTTGACGAAGGATTGTCATGTTCATAAGAATGACTTTCATATTCAGAATAAAGGGGTTCTGTGGATTTCAATTACAGTAGGTTCACAATGTAAATTAAAAATTAATGCTCCACGTTTTGGTTGTTGCCAATATCATTGACCGGGTAACTGCTTCTCTTGCTTTACAAATTGGAGTTTTTGCACGGCGGTGGCTTTTTTTTGGCTTAGGTGCGGTGGGCGTGACCGCGCTGACGAGGGGAGAATACTCAAACGCGTAAGTTTTTTTACTTAAGCATCTGATGGGAGAATAGAGCCCTGTGTTTTCAAAACCGTTCCAAGTTTTTTTAATGGTCATCTGAAATAAATACACGGGATTGCATATTCTTGAATGATCTCCATCAAGGAGGAAAAATGAACAACTCATTACTTAAGCTAAGGCCACTTAAAATTAATAAATTGTTTTACATGGCCGCCCGCCTCAATTTTTTGGTGCCGCCTCGATTTTTTTT
>JAODJU010000045.1:4493001-4505239 GCA_026776725.1 Gnathonemus echidnorhynchus | reverse complement strand
ATATATATATATATATTTTATAAGATATAATAGAGAGAGAGACCTTTGCTGACTTAAAGAATGCCATTAAAATGCCAGCCATCTTTCCCAGTAGGCAGAATGGTGGCTCTGAGGGTAGGGCTCTATGCTAGCAATCGGAAGGTTGCTGGTTCGAATCCCCCAAATGTCTGGAGTGATCCTACTCCATTGGGCCCTTAATCTGCAATTGTTTTGTCCCGGGTATGATCTTACTCTACATCCAGCCCTGCAAGGAGGTCCTTTCGAGGTTGATGGCAGGACTGGGACTCCAGCCCTCAGAAAAAGAACTCACACTGCTCAATTCGGACTAGTGTGGTGCTGAGGTATCACCAACTGCACGGCTGCACTCAGGTTCTCATCCCTGAGGTCCCTCCTCCGTCTCATCCCTCCGTCTTTCCCAGTGAGTTTATTTAGCGGCGGGCTGTAATTCCCCACAGCGCTGGTTACATGAGTGAGCTGGGCCCAAAACTTAAATTACCCCGGGGGCCAGAGGCTCGGTGGCACCACATGAGCAGCCGCAGGTGAAACTCGTGGAATGACCCACCATCATTTATATTCTCTAAGGAAAACGAAAGGTGGATCGCTGGGCCAGATATGCTAATGGGTTAGAAACATGCCATGGGCTGGTACGCTGAGCTCCGCCTCTCACTGGTGCCCGGCAGCAGGACGTCGATCATGGCGTCAGTGTTCACCCTCACTAATGGCACCTCCCTCCCCCAGACTGGAGACCGGGAGCGGGAGTTTGCCATGGCGGCCGCCAGCGTGGGAGACAGCTTCGGCATCGCGCTCTCAGCTGCCCTCTCCTTCCCCGTCCACAACTACTTCTGCTCGCTGTGACCCCGTGCAGCGAATTTACGACGCAGTCCTGCCATTTACCATTTACATTCTGTGCAGCCAATTCACTGACAAGCTGCTCCCTGTTACTAACATGCTGCTGATTCTCTGACCAATTAAATTAACGTCTCTTAGCACTTTGAAGCATTTTTTTTTGAGGAACGGTGATTCCGTCCGAGTCTTTTATGTTAAAACAAAACTCTGATCACACGATATAGAGAGAGGTTTCTGCTGTGGAATAAAACGGCTGTCTGTTCCCACTAATCTGTCTTTGCCGGTGTTTATTACTCTCCACATCGGTCTCCCAACAGCTGAACTCTGCATTTTGGAGGTGAACAGAACTGCCCAAGGTTGGCTCTTCCTTAGGCAACATTTAAATTCATTGGAAGGGATTATTCCATTTAAAGACGATCCATTATCCTGCCCTTGCTATTTATGAACAATATGCTCCCTCCCCCATCATTAAATAGCAGAACATCTCAAATAACAGTAATGGAGGTTAAAAGCTACTACAACTGAAGATGGTGAACCAGACAGAGTCAGGAAAATGTCTGTATTCATCCTTTATTCATTATTTTAGCCGGTGACTGGAAACCATCTTGAGCAGGACGAATGTTCACATTAACCAGTACAGATTACAAACCATGGAAACAAAGACGTGTAAATGTACATGCACATGCAGACAAATGTTTGACAGGCGCCTGTGTATGTATCCACATATACCCAGTTATGTTGATCTCAATATCAATTTTGCATCTGGTTTGAATGGTGGTGGAAGGTGTGAGACTTAAATGCCCAAGACATTCATCACATCTAACCAATCAGCAAAATTTCCTGATAAAGCTGCCAGCAGGGGGCAGCTTGAGCATGGCCATCACACACAGTTACACTGCTTACAGGTGGACACACACACAACCTGCCACATTTCCCCGGTTCTGACCTTTGTCACTTTTACAGTGTCTGGGGAGTTACCAGTGAGCTTGTCTTTCCTTGGCAACCATCTCCAGGAAGTGGGAGTGACTGGCATAGTAAGGAAGGGTGGAGTCAAGGTCCATCCAGGTCACCTGACCTGCGTCATCCCCAGCTTGTAGTGGTAGCTCGCTCACACTGTCCCCTGGGAGGTGACAATGACAGTCACTCATTAATACAGCATTAATAAGCAGCTTTATATACACAACAGCAAATTTCTTGGACTTTTTTAGAAACCTGTACTTTTTACGACAGTGATCCAAAGTCAGTCATTATTACAAAAAAAATGTACATATAATCTAATGACCTGTTTCATCATGAAAGTTCACAGCCACCGTTTCCATCCAAGCATTGTCTGTGTTTCGGGGGTCATCAACGTAACCTTTGTAGACCTGTGATGGACGGAACAGAAATGTAACAAGTGCAGATGTGTGTGCACATGAATGGAAGGGGCACACGAGGCTCGCTGCTGCCACCTGCAGGCCCGGGGAACTGAAGAGCTTGTCGATGCGCTGGCGGAGCAGCGCCCTCTGCTGGTGGCTGGCAGCCAGGGAGTTCAACGCTTCCTCTGAAAACTCGCGCTGCAGAGTGAGGGAGACGCGCTCCCCGGGGTCGACCATCCCCTGGAAGAGAGCCAAACCTCAGCACGGCGCTATGATCACGGCTCAGTCTCGCTCACGCAAAACACACAGCCGGGGTCAGCATGGACCGCCCAATCCCCTGAGGCTATCCGCCACATGCGGGCAGACGCTCGTAGTGGCTGTCGTCCCCACGTGCACAGTGACAGAGGACAGGCAGACTGACCCCAGGAATGGCCCATTCCCCGCAGTCCTTCCTCATGATGGAAACAAACTGAAGAAGCCGGAGCCCTGAGCGGGGATTCACCACGGGCTGGCCACCCCCATCCTTCTTCCACCTGTCAGACACAGAGCATCGCGGTCAGAGCACTGTTTTCCCATCAAGAAGAGTAGGAAAAGAGGGAACGGCGCCTCCACCTGGTAACTATCGGGTCAGCTGCATGGTTTGGACCCCAGCGTCCCAGCAAGCCTCTTCCAGTCAATCCAGTGCGGCCATGCGGGTTTCTGCAGGGGAAAATTAAGAGGAGCTGAGACTGAGTGGCCACATGGTGGCGCTATGCGGGTATCTGAGCGCAGGGTACGGCACCTACAGCGGCTTTCCGTCCAGCAACCTGTACTCTCCCTCGTGGCTCCTGCGCTCTACCGATCCATCCAGGGTGTTGAACTGGGGACAGAATGATCTATGGCGAGAGAAGCAGGCTCAACTATGGCTGACCATCAGCTCCCCCGTGAAACAGCAGCCGTTCCCCTGGCGCTCACCCTACGTCAGGGTCAGCCCACTCCGGCTGAGCTAGCACGGCCGCGGCGGTGTAGACGGTCGGCCGGTACTCGGGCCACTCCGTCTCCCACTTCACTCTGTCATCTGGCACTGGGAACCTGGAGGTCTGTGAGCCAGGATACACTGGGCATCTTGATTTGATGTGTAGGGCGGACGACATGGAAACCTGAGTAGGCGCCCAGGCGCAGTCACTTGGGACGGTAGTTACGAGGCTCTTACGGAGAGATCCGGGGGAGATGGCACACCAGAGAGCAGGGCTGATTCGAACAAAGGGCGAGAAAGAACGGAATGGTACAGGTACGCCACCGGTTAAACGAGAACTACGCGTATGTGAGGCTTTTAGACAGATCAACAAACCAGACATTTCAGAACTGGGTCGATGATCTATACCGAAACGTTAACAGGTATAATGGTGTCATAAATTACAAGCAATGCATCGATCAATAAAACACAGCTAAACGCCTTGTCAAAAACATACGCGGAGGTTTGTGCTACCCGTGTTGAAAGGGCTCAGCTCGGGTCGGTCGTGTTGTTCTTACCTGCCTCCAGCCGAGTAAGCAGAGCTCCGCAGGGCAAACAGTGTCGTAAGAGCGAGTCGAACCGGGCCGGTCCACGACGCGCTACCCCGTATCATAACCCACCAGCACACACCGTACGAGCTGCCCCGCTTGTTTGCATTCACTAAGGAAGCTGAGCGATGCTGGACAGGCTACGCCTCCATTAACGTCATGTCAACGCGGGAGGGCGTTTGAGCAGTGATAGCGTGCGCTTATGGGTAATGTAGTTCTGCAGTAGTTATTGTTGTAATTTTGTATTTTGATAGAAATTTTTTTCTCTCATTAAAGTTGAAGAGGACGTTTAAATATGAATGGCACTGTTACAAGAGACTTATAGGTACAGCGTATCAAATCATCAGAGAGATGTACAGCCATAGACTAATAACATCCGTAGTGCCAAGGTAAACTTTATCAGGTTCTCCACAAGCCTGAAGATCGCAAGGCAGGGGAGACTCGAGGTGCAGCCTCTTCCCATCGGTCTGTATTCATCTGTAATTCTCTCTCTCTCATCTTGATGTGCCTCAGAGGTCCTTGTCTGCTCCAGCTCCATCAGGTCAGGCTCTTTTCTGACGGGAGAGTCAACGCACCTGTACTTTATCCCCTCATCCTCTTCTAGAAGGTTAGACGTTAGATGGGGAGACCCACTGTGGACCCTTCCTGCTCTTCTCCTAAATGCTCGATTCTCAGTGATGAACGGCTGCCTGTTGACAAAAGGGTGGCATGATAATTTACAGTGTGTCAGTGCTTGACGGTTAAGTCAAGTCGAGTCATGAAGCATCTGCTGGACTTGGCTGTTAGGCATCTTGGCGCCCAATTGGATGAATAAACATCATGCTTACTGGAAACACCATTTGACACAATGGAGCAGAGGCCACCTACGGTGACGAAGACGCTTTCGGGTGAAGACGTGTCCAAGGTGAAGCTGGCTTTAGGGCTGCGGTTGAGGTTTTAGTTTGAGGGTTGAGGTTTTAGTTTGACTGTACACATTATTACTGTGCTCTCTTTCTCTTACTGTTATATTAAAATTACTAGGTTTAATATCTTTTTGGTGAGGTGATTTTTTTTCCTTTTTTTTCCAGGAGTAATTATGACTTTTAATACATTGTGTAATTTCCTCATGCTGACAGGTGGGAGAAAATCAGTCAGTCAAATTTTCCCCCCCCATATTTAAAGGAACAAAGTGTTTAAAATGTGAGAATATCAGTATGATGCAAAGGCATTAGTGATGTAGTTCTGTATGAGATGTATGTGATGGCACGATAGAAACCGGGGCCTTGAAACGTGTGTTGGATATGAAGACAGGGTCCGCTGTAGTCTTGTGTAGTTCTCAAAGAAATCACATAATCAGTGACAAAAGGACAGCACAGAACCATTCCATTGATTCTTTTCGAGTCTCGAATTATCCAAACAAGGAAGTGAAGTCCTGTGGGCTGTATTTGTTAGTTCAAGCATTTCAAGTGTTGTGCCGGCCGTTATAGTGAGTATGTAGGCCTATATTCTAACTTAAAGATGGCAAACTGAAACGGAGTTTCAAAACCTTCGCAATATATCGGTACGTTGTCCTGAAGTATTAAAAAGTCTTCTGACCACACTGTTCAGGGCTTCATAAAGTCACAATATTTTTAAACATTTCACTTATTTTGTTTCATTCAGTCTGATCGGAGTTGAACTGATTTCTTAATTAAATTAATAAAAATAATTGGCACATCATCATTACAGAGGCCCAGTGCACAAACATGCTCCATACAAATCCCTAACATTTGTTATCTGCTGCTTTTCCACTTGTTTAATATGTAAGATGATGAGATCTGTAGGTGGCATGGTGCTTACGGATGCAGGTTTGAAACCTTAATGGGGCTCAGCAGAGCCAAGCCAGTACAGCATTCTGATTTGGAAGGAGGTGCGTTTTCTCAGCTGGACACCGTCTATTCCTGCTTCCCACCAGCTCAGCCATGGGCATTATTAACAAGCTGCGGATGGTCATCAAGAAGATCAGCCCATGTGAGCACAATATTTACCGCCAGGGCGCACTCTGTGGGATGAAAGTCCTGCTGCCTTTTACACACGAGCATGAGGGATGTGTATCTTTCTGTGTCCATTAGGTGGCAACAGTGGCACTTCAGCTGCTCTCTGTTCGTGGACTTGTGTACATTACGACCAGCCTCTCTGGCAGCCTTTAATTCTTTATTAATATCCATTTCTAGCCCTCTTTGCAGAGCATTGATTTCCGCAAATGTTATTGATTGTTGTCTCCTGGTTGGTGGGGGGGGGGGGGCAGTATTGTAGAGACTACCCGAGGGAATCACTGCCACAATTTTAAAGGAAATAAAAGCATATTATTGGTATCACAGTTTACTGTGCTGGGCTGCATACGAAGCCCCTGTCACTCCACCTCCTTTCTCAGTAGGGTGACCAGATAATCCATGTCAGGGAGGACACGTTCAGCTTCATCAGGTTTTACAAACTACTTTACAACTGAAAGGCTCTTGAACTCGGCTAAATAGTTCAGCTCTTCTTGTGCTTTGACTGGTTTGTTTCCTTGACTGAAAGACTCATCCAGCTGTTTCACATTAGCATTAGTGACACATGCATGATTATAGGAGACTGACCAATCAGCACGCAGCAAGAACTCAGTGCTCAAGTGAAATCCAGGTCCTTTTAATTGAAATGGTAATTTACAAATCCTGTCCTAGCTCAGAGTGTCCTCCCTGACATGGATTATCTGGTCACCCTATCTCTCAGCGATGGCCCCCACTCAGGGTCTGCACAAAATCTGTCCATCCACAGAGGGGGCTCAGTCGGTTTGTGCAGGAGAGCCTGTCTATTTTTCCAGGTTGTTGGGGGGGGAGGGATCAGATTTCCGAGAATTATGAACAATTGCCAGTTATTGCACAATACCTTTGAGTGCTTTCTTTTCCACTTTCATTCTTGGAGGAAAACAGATGCTTGTGTTCAGATTTAAAACTGAGTTTGTTTTGAAAAAATGCATGATGATTCTGAACAGGAACACAAGCTTTCACAAAAAAGGACTGGAACCTTTCAGGACCGGGAAAGTGCAGCGGTGGCGTCATCCTCAGGTCTGGAGCTGGAGCTGGGACTGGGACTGGGACCTCCTCTTCCTTCTACTCTTCCTATCCTTTCTCACAAGCTCTCATCCCAGAACCTGCGGTTGAGGTGTAGCCTCTTCCCATCGGTCTGTATTCATCTGTATTTCTCTCTCTCTCATCTTGATGTGCCTCAGAGGTCCTTGTCTGCTCCAGCTCCATCAGGTCAGGCTCTTTTCTGGCACGAGAGTCAACGCACCAGCACTTCATCCCCTCATCCTCTTCTAGAAGGTTAGACGTTAGATGGGGAGACTCACTGTGGTCCCTTCCCGCTTTTCTCCTAAATGCTCTATTCTCAGTGATGAATGGCTGCCTGTTGACAAAAGGGTGGCTTGATATTTTACAGCGTGTCAGTGCTTGACGGTTAAGTCAAGTCGAGTCATGAAGCATCTGCTGGACTTGGCTGTTAGGCATCTTGGCGCCGAATTGGATGAATAAACATCATGCTTACTGGAAACACTATTTGACACAATGGAGCAGAGGCCACCTACGGTGACAAAGACGCTTTCGGGTGAAGACGTGTCCAAGGTGAAGCTGGCTTTAGGGCTGCGGTTGTAGTCTGACTCTACACATTATTACTGTGCTCTCTTCCTCTTACTGTTATATTAATATTACTAGGTTTAATATCTTTTTGGTGAGGTGATTTTTTTCCAGGAATAATTCAATACATTGTGTAATTTCCTCATGCTGACAGGTTGGACAAAATCAGTCAGTCAAATATTTCCCCCCATATTTAAAGGAACAAAGTGTTTAAAATGTGAGAATATCAGTATGGTGCAAAGGCATTAGTGATGTAGTTCTGTATGAGGTGTATGGCTGTAACAGAATTGTACAAGTACACTAAATAAAATGTTACATGAAAACCTTGTTAAATATTTCCTTAATCAGCAGAGCTTTTGCCTTCAGTTGCAATCCTCTCCTTCAGCTGGGTGATTAGGGAGTTGTCTGTCAGGTTCTGTGAGGTTTCATAACATCAGTTATTGAGAGTGGGGGCCTGGGTGTCACCCCCCTTTCTGGTTTTATTGACGTGTGAAGTCACTGTTTTCCTCCCTGGACATATAGAAAGCCTGTCTGGGATGTAGTCATCATTGCTCTACCTACATGCTCCTCTCTAGCCGGCTGCTGTTCAGGCCGAACTCGCCTTCCGTCCCCCCCCCCCATCCTGCTCTGCCCCTGTCCTGCTCTGTTCCCCCTCCTCGGCTCTGTTCCCTGTCCTGTTCTGTCCTCCCTCCCCAACACCCTGCTCTGTTCACCCCGTCCCCCAGCCCCTCTCCCTCCACATAGCAGCCTTTTTGCAGATATCAGCATTACCATTCATCCATGAGTGCCGTTACGCCCCATGCAGCTGACAGAGTGGCTTCACCTCCCTCTGCTCCTGCAAACATGCTGATTGGGGGGGGAGGGGGGGGGTTTCATGTTTCACACTGATACTTTATAGTGATCCAGTACTTATTGTGATATGAGCATTTCTCTAAACATTAATTTATCATGTTTCAGTTACTCTGTCTAGTTGTCACTTTATCAAGTGCTAATAGCAAGAGTGTAAAGTGGGAACATAATGGTGAAACCCGACCGCACCCCCCCACACACACACCGATGGAGCCGCCCTTGGTCGCGCCTCCTATAAAGGCAGCTTCTGATCAGCTCCGGCTCACACGGAGGTCTGCAGTCATCCAAAGCAGCAGCACTGATTGGCTACACAGATCCTGGGATCAGACTGCGCTCAGGTCCATGCCACACTCATCTGCTGTCTCTCTGTAGGTATGCATTGTTTACTATTTCTTAGTCCATTTTTACCGTCAATAATTTATGTCCACGTATTGTTGTGTGTTTTTTTATTGTGGAGAGATGTTTGTGGAGTAGTTCCATTTTTGTTTTACTCACTCCCACATATTTTATTTGTTTACTTTTCTTTGAAAAGGGGGAAAGGGTGTAGTATGTTATAGAGGTAGAGAGGTAAGAAGCATGCACTGATTACAGCGCATTGCCACACCCACCACACAACAAACCAGATATTTTCTGGTGGCTGGAGTGCCAATCCTGCTACCAACCCCCAAGTTTTTCCCTGTAAGTTGGAGGACCTCCTTATAGGGCTGGATGTAGATTAACATCATATCCAGGATGAAGCAACTGCAGGTTAAGGGCCCAACGGAGTATGTTTAGATAGTTAATTATTACTTACATATTGCCCAATAAAGATACATGTGAAAGAGAAATGCCATCAGGTGAGTGGAAGTGGGTGTGGCATCACTGCCCCCGCCCCTGGCTGAGGGTGGGAGTGTGCAGGTGAGCCCTAGATATAGGGTGTGCAGTTTCTGGCCTGTTTGTTCATGCCTTGCGGACTTACACTCACCTCTGCCAGCTCACATTCCTTTGACGGGTCATTGACAGGCATCCAGGTGGGAGGGAGTGGCTTTGTCGGGCTGGAGGTGTGTGTGGGGGGGGATGTGGCAGAGGGGGCTGCAGGGGGAGAGGAACAGGGCAGATTGGATGGAGTTGCATGCACATGTTATTGTCCACAAGGCAGACTTTCCAAATGGATCACAAAATTCTAATCATTTAAAGTTTCTACATAGCACATCAGTATAGATTGAATATAGATGCATTATGTAGACTTGAGAGTGATGGTTTCATTAAGAGTCTTTAGCTTTATGATCATGGTTGCTGCACCGAGAGAGTCATACATGCCTGTTTCCCACAGAGTACGCAGTAATGGCCAGTTCCCTGTACTACATAATCCCGGCCTTGGGGGGTTACGCTCTTGCTTCCTTCTACTTGCTGAAGAACCCCCACATCCTGCACAAGAAAAAACGTGTGGCCTTCAACTGCAAGCATATCTCTCACAGAGGGGGTAAGATGGCCGAGAATGGGGCCCCAGGCTGTCGCCTGCGAGCTGGAGTAGCGCCCTGCACCATACTCATCCACATTCCTGCGGTTTGTTATCAGTTTCCTGTGTTTTACCATGTTTCACTGCATGACAGGTTCAGGAGAGAGGATCGAGAGCACAATGGAAGCCTTTAGACAGTGAGTAAAGCAGCCACCACCTTCACCTCCGCATCAACTGGACATGGAAAGTCAGTCTGGCCCCACATTTTTTTCCCTCTTTTGTCCTGCCCTGTTTTAGTGCTGAGGAGGCAGGAACACATATGCTGGAGATGGACTGTCACATGACCAAAGACGGTCATGTGATTGTATCACATGATGAGAATCTCCTGCGACAAACTGGAGTGGATGTCAAAATCTCATCTGTCAACTTGGAGGTTAGAAGTTAGTGGGTCAAGCAAGGTTCAGCGGTTCAATGTAGTTCCCTGTACATTTTTATCAAACTAAGTTTAAAAATAATGCATACAGTTGCTTGACAGAATTTGCAGTTCTAAGTATTAGTTGTTAACAATGAGATTAACTCTTTTTTTTTCCAGGACCTGCCTCTCTATAAAGAAAGGTTAGAGGTAACTTTTCGTGAAGGTTAGTAGCATATGCATAAGGAAATAGGATTGTTACGTGACTTGCAGATTTTATTCCCAGAACTGCATTTGTATAGTTGAGATGAAAAAAATCGCTGTAGTGAATTAACACCAATGTGAAAAAGTCAATAAAACTGATAGCTACTGTAAGAGGCCGATTAGCAAAAGTGATGATGCTGTGTTCTTCGTCAGCATTCGCCCCCTTGTGGCCAATATTGCAACAACTCGCTTTGTAAGCCACCGCGTTTCTGGCAGGGTATTCCAGCACGGGCACAGACAGAAAGTTTGCCCTGTTGGAAGACGTCTTCCGGAGTTTTCCGAAAATGCCAATCAACATCGAGATTAAAGAAGACAACGACCAACTGATCAAGAAGGTGAATATATGGAGATTGACTGGCCGAAAAAGAAACCATGAAATTGAGGTTATCCTAGTTCACAGGGGATGGCTAAGCAGCGGATGCTATACGTACCCGTAACTGTTTCGAATGTTGACCGACTTTTATGTACACCATTATATATACTTTACACCGATTTATCATTTTAGTGTATATTTATGTTAAAAGTAAAAGCATGCTGTCAAACCCTAGCACTGTAATTTAAAAAGTAATACTGATTTAAAAGTAATACTTAGGTGCAATATTCAGGGAGAAAACCTGATTCTGACGTCAATGGATTTCGAAGGCTGCTACCCCACAGCCAAAACTCAACTGCAATTATGTAAAAGTTTTTTATAACACTTTTTAACCACAAGATGGTATGGTGGCACGTTGAGTTCCCCCCATTAATAGGATAACGATTATTGACCATTTTAAAATCCATTACCTGGTGCCATTTGACTCCGTACATCAGTCACCCACATTCTCTCAGTGAATCTGGGTTTCCTTGACATTGTGAGAACATTGTATCCCAACCACAGGTATCCTCGCTTGTGCAGCAGTATGATAGAGAGGACCTCACGGTGTGGGCCAGCGTTGAGTCCGGCATCATGAAAAAATGCCTCAAAGAGGTGAGAGCTTCCAGTAACTGTCTAGAACCGCACTGTCCACTGTGTCTGAGGAATGTTCCCTGGAAGAGCTGCAGTGTTGGCATGGTGATCCCTAACTTTCTATTCCCACCCTCAGTAGGACAATCATTCAGCGAGGCAGATGCTTCTGACTGCAGCTCCAACCTGACAACACACTAGCTATTTGGGCACCTGGTTTATGGGATGTTTAAGGGATGGTCAGTGTTTAAACTGCATGGATTCTGCTTTAATGCCCACTTGTTTAAAAGAAAGTTTTGTTTAAACTACATGCACATGCTTCTGATTTCTTCGTATGCTTAATGTCATTTATAATAAAATGTCTGAAGAGCAATGATGCACATCTTACACGTGCACCTCATTTATCACGGTAATCAGTGTTCTAGCTGCCTCCCACCTCCCTCTCTGCAGAACCCTTCCATGCCGTACATGTTCACCTTGGTGAGAGGCCTCCAGCTTCTCCTGCTCTACTACACTGGCCTGCTGCCCTTCATTCCACTAGGAGAGAGCTTCCTGCAGAGTTATCTGCCCCACGTCTTCAACCGGTGAGGGAGGTGTGCCCCCACACACTCCTAACCTTAACCATAACCGTAATATGCACAAATCTTAAACAAAACTCTAACCCTAATGACAACCAACACACACCTAACCACAACCAAAACCTGCCAAACCCCTTTTCAGAGTGCCAAAGACTAAAGGTTTCTGCATTTAAGTTTTGCTAAAGCAAATGCATTTGCTCTCGTGTGTAGGAGTTTTGGATATGTTTGTGTGTTTTATGTCCACATGTTCCATAATTCTGTTCAGATTTAGACCGCCTTGCTGTATTTGCTTGGCAGGACATACATTCCTGATTCTCCAATTCTGAGGAACAGATTTGTCATCTTTCTGATTGAGAAGTAAGTATTGCCCCCCCCC
>JAODJU010000045.1:4456381-4492784 GCA_026776725.1 Gnathonemus echidnorhynchus | reverse complement strand
CCCCCAATTGGAAGTCAATGAAGTTCTTGTTCATATGTGATGGGGCAGGGGGTGGGGCACTTATATGAAGCCAGGAGAGACAGGGAGATCCTCTTGCTGGCCTCTTGGGGCAGGAGGTAGGCTTGCTCCACACCCCCACACCCCACACTAAGCATATTTCTGACTGCTGTCATTGTGTGTCATGGCATCTGAGCCTGTCACACTGAAAACAAGTCTACAGATAATTGCCTGTCTTGTTCCAGGATAACGATGAGGAAAAGTCTGTTGAAACACCTGGTGGAACGAGGCATTCAGGTAGGACCCCACACCCTGCAAGTCTCCCTTGTCCCTCTCCACACACATGCTCTTGCTCTCTGATGATGCTCTGTAACGTCTGACTGGAGGATTTTCTCCAGCATGGTTAGGGTTTGCCATCTTTCTTAAACATGGCCAGTGGGTCCTTCCAAAAAGCCTTTTCCCTCTTCAGCAGTGACCGATACACCCTTTCTGATGCATCTGGTGTAACAGTCTTCCTGGCATGGCTGCACCGAGCCTCTGATCCCATGACTTTTTCTTTCCTCTTCAGGTGCACCTCTTTGTCTGCAATGAGCTGGCAGACATTGAGGAAGCCTTTGCTTTTGGAGCAACAGGAGTGATGACTGATTACCCCACGCTCCTGACAGATTACCTCCGCACTCATCCGCAGATCACTCCACCCTGCAGCCATTAGGGCAGCCAGCGAGGAGGAGCCTGACCTGCCCTCTCGTGCCAGGAGAGAACAGCCTGTAACGTATCGGTCTTTTATTTCAGCTGAACATCCTTAGCTGACAGTGAAAGGAAACACTATCATCCTTCCAACACCAGGGGGCATCAAGCCCCAGTTTTCAGCAGGTTAAGTCTCTGTAACTGTGAAGGTCGTCGGTTTGAGCCCCGGCCTCAGCGGAACAGTCGTATCTCCATTAGGCATTTCAGCAAAACCCTTAACCCACTGGAATGGACAAGTATATTAATTTCCCAGTGTCCATTTTTGTGTCATTTCTTTTGTTGTAACATGTAAGTCTGTTGATGTTCAGGGTTAGACATTTCCAGGTAAGTACATTATAATTAATAATTACCACTCTCACTGGATCCAATAGACATCAGTAGATCCATTTGCCATGTTACCTAAGTATTTTTTCATAATAGTATTTTACGTAAAATTTGTTTTCCTGTTTCAATGTCAAAAAAAAATCTTTTGGTGCACGCAAGAGGATGCCATAGTACATTGAATGTGATTCGAGTCTTGCAAACTGTGGACAAATGGGTGTCTAGCTGAGCCTTTTCTTGTTGTACAGAATGTATCAAATAAAACCTGCTATTTTGATGTTGTGGGGACATTTTTTCTTTTTTTTTTTTGATCCCCACAAGGGGAAATTCAATTTTATGAAAATCTGTGATTGCAATATAAAAAAACTAAAAATGCCAAAAGACGTGTGTGTGCGCGCATGTCCCGGTATGTGTGTCCGTGTAGTTATGGCGTTTTAAGGCATTAAGTCCTGTAGTGCATGCCCAGTCTGCTAGAGGGCGCTATACTCAGCGCCAATCCGAAAAACAAAAACATGTTCAACACGCAATCCGAACCTGCGAAGGCGATTCGCTGGCTGACGTTGCGTCGTGCTTCCGTGCTCTGATTGGCGGATGTTGGGTTTGTTTTTTTCGGGGTACTGGTGGCGCTGCGAATTGAGGTCGAGTTTTGAACAAACTGCACATTATTTTCGTCACGACTGCGACCGAAACAGATCTGGGAATCCGATAGCCGTATGAAATTCTTACTCTGGATGTGTATCATGGTTTATATAAAACCGCCGAAATTGTAGTGTGGCTCCTGTTTGGTGTGGGCGTGACCTCCCATGCGGCAGCTCCAAACCCCATGCTGGGCTCTAGTTGATGTATCAGCGTTTCCTTCGGGTTAAAGCAGTAAAATATCTATTCGCGATACATTAGGCCTGTCGGTAAGAACACAAATTATAGGTGAACATCGGTGTTTGCCAGATAGTGGTTAATAGTTGTCTCCAGTGATTTGTGTGCTTTGTTTCGTGTTGCATGCGAAACTCTGCTTGTATATTTTTCTGTTTTTTTTTAATTATATATAGTTAATATGTATTGTAAATAGTCAACGTTATCTATGATAACAGTGCCTGATATGTAGGTCAAATGCGTGTTTATTCTATTTCAAGATTTAAGCAGCATGGACATTAATTGTCGTTTTCTTATGTTTCAAAGCTGTGCTTCGCCTAACGTGGCTTTTCTTGTTTCTATTTCTGTAATATAAATAGTGACGTATTATTTCCTATTTCAGTTACTTCCGCCCAGATGTAAGTCCTGGTTGATATTGCCATGCAGGATATGAAGTGTTTGGAAAGTGTACGGCAAAACTTTACAAAACGAATTTTATATTAATCGGTTTCAGACATGGTGAAGCTGTCGAAGGTTAAAACTTTCCAGGCATACCTGGACTCCTGTGAGCGTAAGTATAGCTGTGCCCATTGCCGGGCACACCTGGCCAGCCACGATGAGCTGCTTTCTAAGGTACGATATACTGGGCTTCTCTTATTTTACTGCTCGAGGACCACAGGAAGCTTGCACCACTGAATTCCTGTTTTGTTTCTTCTAGTCTTTCCAAGGCAGCCAGGGACGGGCCTACTTATTCAACTCTGTGTGAGTCCCTGCCCTCTCAAGGCAGCTCTGAGTGGCCGTTCTGTTTGGGCAACTGCTGCTCTGGCTTCACCTCTGCGCCGGCTGTGATTTCAGGGTGAACGTGGGCTGCGGGCCGGCTGAGGAGCGCCTGCTACTGACAGGGCTGCACGCGGTGGCGGACATTTTCTGCGAGAGCTGCCACACCACCCTGGGCTGGAAATACGTAAGCTGCCCCCTCCGTCTCACCGCGGCTTCTCCTTGAGACGGTCGAACGGCTAATGATCTCTGGCATCTTCGCGGGTGTCTGGTGTGCCGTTGGCCATCTTGTCTCCACCAGTGCCTGAATGCAGGGGGGGGGGCCTGAGAGCATGTATCCTGTCACTCTAAGCCCTAAAATGTCATTCTGTAAGACGCTATTACTTTTTTCACGCTAAAAAGCTGAAAATGAACATGTTGACATGAACATTTTGTTTGGAGCTTGTTAGCGTGAAAAAATATTATATGTTTTACCCCTTTTGAAGGAAGTCCCGTGTTTCTGTACGAAAGAGATACTGGACTTCCCAGAGGCTGTGCTAGACCCCATGCGACACTTATTTACTAGTCAGTTAATTTAGACTTTAGACTTATTTTTAGTCAATTAGTTTAGAAAAGTGTGGTCATATCGACTCTGTGAAATAATAAATAAAAAGATTATTCTGCAGATGGACAGAATTGTTTAATACGAGATCTTTGTATGTGACCTACAACTACTCACATATACTTAAGGTTAAAGACGTGTCGTCTGTAGTTAGGAGAGCTGTTTGACACATACATTACAATGTAATCATTCATTTATAAATGAAGGCAGACCTCACGCATTTAAAGAAAGACTGGCACAGTAACGAAATGTAAACAATGGATTCCATCATAACGTCTTTACATCTTCGGGAATAATGTATTGGGGCCTGAGAGTAGGAGACGCGCTGTCAGCCCCCCGCAGCTTGACTCTGATCCTGTTCCCTCGACTTTGCAGGAACAGGCTTTTGAACTCAGCCAGAAGTACAAGGAGGGGAAGTTCATCATCGAGGTGTCCCACATGATCAAGGATAATGGGTGGGAGTGAGACGGTGCCCCATCACTCCCAAAGGACTTACATATACAACACAGTGTGTTTATGAGCAATGAGTGTTTTTAAATGTGTAACTTGGACTTGTATGTATGTGTGTAGAGAAATTAGACCCTTCAGATTCTGTGGTTTAGTAGAATACTCGGTTTATTGCAGGATTCTTGGATTGCAGATTAATTAATAAATACTCTCTTTGTGTTTCTAAGCTATCTTGCACAATAAATTCTGCATTTGTATTTTTTCCCACAGGTTGAATAATGTGAAAGCAAGAATAGTATGTAGATGTAGAGGGAGAGCATGTGAAATGGGTGGTGTGTCTGTGGAGACTGTAAATACTAATGTCAGGTTCAGCTGATGTGTATGAATTACATTCTGATGGTGTGACAAGTTTGTGTGCTATGTGTTTTGGGGGAAAATGTCTGTAAATATGTATAGAATCAAAGTATTGTGTACAGTGTCTCAGTCTCAGAAATGTCTGATTGTACAGTCTTAAAAATAAATAAGGAAACTGATCCTGGACATTATTGTAAAATGATCATAATAAATTATTTATAGTACCTGGCACGTCAGTGTTAATGTTCTGGTTTCCTTCCAAATTGCATTTAATCACATTAAAGGTAGGCTACTTCATTAAAATTTACGGACTCTGAATCAAAGCACATCACTTTAGGTAATTCTAGATAGGTTTGGCTGTTGTAGATGTAGTTTAATTACCGGTATGATAGAATTTCATTAATTACCGAGGAAAATGCAGCCAATCGTGGTAGTGATTACGCGGCTGAGGTGCAAGAGAGCGGCTCCCTCGGTAAGTTTCCGAGTTCCCCCGGTGCGATGGGACGCGGCCGGTCAGTGTGTAGCGCAGAGGCCGGTCTTACGGAGCGCTCTCAGCGAGCAGCGCCGGGTCCGGCCACCCCTTCCTACCCCACACCGCCGGGTCCTGCGGCCCCCGTCCCTCCCCTCGCTCGCCGCTCCGTGACGCTGGGGGAGGGCGCACGTTCCGTGTTTCCGGCGAGCGGATCTCGGCGCTGGAGCTGCCCGGTCCGACATGGTGCTCATTAAGGAATAGTGAGTACAGCCCCGTACTTAACGGCGCCGCCGCAGCTTGCGCGGTATTTACGGTGTTAAGCCTCGGGGTGACGCTGGGTGTCGGTGCGGCGCCGATGCTGCGATCCGACCGGCCGGTAAGCGGCTTAATACCCCCGTGGGCCGCCGCGTCAGCCGCTTTATATTCATCTGTTTCTAATGTCCGAGTGGCTATCGATCTGTGCGAAACCGTAGTGCAAAATCCGGAATAAATACTGTCACCATCAGAAACCACAAGTCCTTGTTATTAGTGATGATAATAACAATAATGCCGAAATCGCCTGTTTGAATTTCTGTCTTTTTCAGCCAAGTGCTCCTGCCATGTTCTGTAGAAGAGGTAAGCGGACGCGTTGCCGTGCATCGCCATTATCATCTCCCTTTTTTAACCTCACTCCGTTAATTAGAGGCCGTTCACTGGAGCATGCGGTCGTTCCGTTTCCCCCAGTATCAGGTCGGCCAGCTGTACTCTGTGGCCGAAGCCAGCAAGAACAACACCGGTGGAGGGGAAGGCATCGAGGTCCTGCGCAACGAGCCGTATGAAAAGGACGGGGAGAAGGGCCAGTACACGCACAAGATCTACCACATCCACAGGTCTGCCGCTGCATCCAGCTGCAAACAGACAATTATCAACCACAGGGTGACTGAACTTATAGCCACTTTGATCGCAGCTACCTTGAATGTAAAGTTTAGTACACAAAATTAGTGTCTGTATTTACGGATTTCCGTCTCGCTGTCATGCAGTAAGGTGCCCAGTTTCATCCAGATGTTTGCCCCTGAGGGAGCCTTGATCTTCCACGAAAAGGCTTGGAACGCATACCCATACTGCCGCACCAGTCAGTACAAACCTTCTCCAGCCCCAGTCTGCCATCCGCTCCCTCATTAACTAAAATGCTGATACATTTTCCCTTTTTTCCCTCCCCATGCTGCCTGCCTTATAAAACTGTGGAATGCAGTTGTGACTGTAAGTATCCTTATGTGATTTAGTAACATGTACAGCTGCCTCTGTCAGAGAAGGTGCTTAAAATGTCCACCTTGCCCATTGTAATACCCTGATATTTGCAGAACGAATACATGAAAGACGACTTCTTCATTAAGATCGAGACCTGGCACAAGGCGGACATGGGAACCACGGACAACGTGAGTGTGCAGGTCGCTCGCCTGTCTGGCTGCTCCCCAGCGTCCTTCTCTGACACTGTCCTCCTCTCACTGTGTCCCCGAAGCCTCACGGCTTGACTCCAGAGGAGTGGGAAGACACGGAGGTGGTGCCCATCGACATCGCGGACCGCTCGCAGGTGGATGACCTGGTGGGTTCACCCCCCCCCCCCCCCAGATGGTTCAATGAATGCAGATCAGCCGATTCTCGTTAGCCGTTGTGTCCTGAACTGGGATCAGCACAGAGCTCTGACCTGTTCTGTCCATTGTTTCTCAACCAGGACTATAAGGCTGATGAGGATCCAGCCATCTTCCACTCAGAGAAAACTGGCAGGGGCCCCTTGGGTCCGGGCTGGAAGGTAAGGTGATACCCTCTCCTCCATTTTGCCCCAGGTCCGTGTGAGACCAGACCTCCCCACCTCCTTTATTGCCATTAGTATGTTTTCCTCTCTTGTGTCCAGCTGAGGCTTTTGTGAGGTCAGATGAGATCATGCATGGACAGACACCCTCTCTGTGCCGTCCTGTGCAGACAGAGCTGCATGGAAGTAACTGTCCCTTCATGACCGCCTACAAGCTGGTGACCGTTCACTTCCGCTGGTGGGGGCTGCAGGGCAGGGTGGAGAAATTCATTCACAAGGTAAAGCACACCGTGGAGCAGTACAGGCTGAGGCTGCGGCGTTCATCCCAGTGATGGCCTGTGTCTTCTCCCCCCCCCCCCCACACTGTCACCAAGTAGCAGGAGAAGAGGCTCTTCACCAATTTTCACCGTCAGCTTTTCTGCTGGCTGGATCGCTGGGTGGAGCTGTCTATGGAGGACATCAGGAGGATGGAGGAGGAGACGCAGCGAGAGCTAGACCAGGTGTCCATTCGAACTCACCTCTCTTGTGTGCTTCTTGTGTTTCGTTTGGTTACTGCAGCCCATAATGTAATATCAATAGTTTGCACCCACCACAGTCATTTAATGCATGTTGTTTGGTTTAGTCAAATTAATTGATTTTACTGGATGAAATGAAATGACATCATTTTTGGCTTTAATTATTTTGATGGTGCATCAGATCTTTGATAATCTTCTTTTTTCTTTTTTTCTTTTTTTTTAAAACCCCATCTCCTATTCAGATGCGTAACCAGGGACCGGTTAGAGGGATGAAAGCAGGTGAAGATTAGAAAATGAAGAAGGGGGTGGGATTATGGGACTGTTTGCTCAGTCTTTATTTTTACCTCAGAGTCCCACACAAATGCGCTTCGTTCTGCGGCCAATCAGAATGCGCCACATCACCAAGTCCTTTCACACAGGAAGCTGTCACGCCTTGTTCGGGATTTGAATATCCTTTTTCATGTATCTTTATATTTCTCTGTCCATTTTATTTTTATTTTTTTTACCTGCTTAGCCCATACACATGGCCCCAGAGAGGCATTTGTCACTCTGAATGATGGAAAAGTGCTTGTTTGCTAAATGCTGCTACGAAAGCCAGCGAGTTTTAAGACGACCAGTAAGAACCTCCCACACTTTCCTGGCACATTCAGCCGGCCTGTGAGGCTGCTTCTCACTCTGGGTTACGACGTGAGGGTGATGTGGAGATGCCTGGATCCCAGCTCTGTTTGTGTTGGGACTTTTCCAGGTTCCTTGGTTTTTAGCCAAGGACCCTGAATAAATACAACTGAACTTTCATTTTATGTTATTTTTGTTCCATTTTGCACCATTAGTTACGGTAAGGCAGCGGGCCAGTGGGGCAGGTGGGTGAAAAGTGCATGTCAGTAATACGTCGATGGCAGCTGAATCGGCCACTTGATATAATCTATGTGCTACATGGCACAATGGTCAGCGTTTTAAATGAGCATTTCTCAATAAAATGTCTATTACATAAGCAGCTCTGTGTAGATTCCTGGGCACTGAGGTTGTGGGTGTTCCAGATCTTCACTCATTTGCAGGTATCTATATATCCAATCATGGACCACGGGGGGGTCCTGCAGCCTGTCGCAGAGCACAGACCCAGCAAGACGCTGGTGAATCGCAGCCTCATAGCCAGTGCTGTGGAAAAGTGCATTTCACACAGTTATAGTGATTTTCTACATTTTTCTGGATTATGTAGGAACTTTGAGATGCATAAGGATTATGTACCCTGCATATGTCCTACATGCGCTCAGTTAAACTGTTTGCAAAGTTTACTTACTTACTTCCTTTATTTAACATCACATACAAACAAAAAAAGAGATATTTAGTGGTGACACAGGTGAGTGTGTGGCTGGTGACAGTGCATGGTGTACAAATTGTTTCCTTGTTTTCCTGAGTCCTTTGCTAAAATCTTAAAACTTTTTTCGTTTTGGATACAAAGGTAGAGTCACTAGGTTATACTGAGAGAGGCACTGCAACATAAATCATAAGACAGGCAAAAGACGAAGTCACTGCAATGCTAGTCATAAGACACTACTCATACGAATGAGAGGCACTGCAATGCTAGTCATAAGACACTAATACGAATGAGAGGCACTGCAATGCTAGTCATAAGACACTACTCATACGAATGAGAGGCACTGCAATGCTAGTCATAAGACACTACTCATACGAATGAGAGGCACTGCAATGCAAGTTAGACACTAGTCATAAGAATGTGAGAGGCACTGCAACATAAGTCATAAGACATTAGTCAAAAGACAGTCAATGCTAGTTATAACAGTAATAAGACAGAGAGGCACTGCAATACAAGTTATAAGACATTAGTTAGAATGATAGGCACTGAAATGCAAGTTATAAGACTTTAGTTATAAGAATGATAGGCACTGTGACACAAGACAGTGAGAGAGGCGCTGCAAATCAAGTCAAAATTTTACTCATAACACAGTCGCTGCAACACAAGTTATAAGACATTAGTCATGACTGAGAAAAGCACTGCAAAGTCAAGGCTGTAAAAAAATGGCTGACAGGCTGTAAAAAAATGGGGGGGGAATATAGTTGTTAGTAAGTAGCAATGAGGCAGAGAGGGAGAAAGACCTGAGCATGAAAAGGTATGCTTGGCATCTTGGTAAGGCCAGTAGTGGCAGTGGGATGGAGGAGCTCAGTCAGCAGCCGTGGTTCATTGGGGTCTGCAGGGCCCCGATCAGTAGGGGCACATGACTACACCAGAGGGGAGTAACTATGCTCTGGCTTGTGGGATTGCAGGAAGGACCTGATTATGGCGTTCCACTGGCTGCTTCTGTGCAGAGCACTGCTGCTGTCACTTCTTGGATAGTCGCTTTCTAAATGGCCATCTGCCATCATTCATAGAAAAAAATTATAGAAACTGGAGCCAAAAATTTGACACACAAAAATATCTTGTTTTTTTTATCAACAATGTATTAACATTCCATCACATCTATACATGCATTAGTGGACACATTTTATATTCTCAGTGTGAATATATGTTTCAAAGATATGTGTTAAAATACATCTTTACACAATTTATGTAACCACATAAAGCAGACGTGTTTTGAATACAGATTTAGACAAGCACTCAGGAATATGTCACAGTATTTCAGAATTACTTACATCAAAACTGTTCAGGCACAAAACCAGGAGTAAAGGTGCAGACAATGTGTTCACTCAGGTAGGAATGCACCTTGTTCTACTTCACAGTTTTAAGGAGGTGCTATATTCAGAGTCCATAGTGTCTTGTACAGATATATCAGACAGATTCTGAAGTAAAACTTTGCAAACCCCGAGAATCTCAAAGTCCAGAACACCTTAGACAGCAGGCTTTTGTCTGCCCCAAAGGTTACAATGTTTGTGTAACAGCACAGTATATCACAAAATACCTCTTCCTCTTAATTAAGGAATGGGCAGTAAAAACAGAGCACTCTGGGAGTTGTAGTTTATTTCTCAGGTGAGAATATGTAGTCCAAGGCTTGTCTTTCAGCTGCAGCAATGTTTGGATGCCACAGGTCCACACTGAATATCACTCTTGGTCCATCTTCCGCTCCACCTGCAGTTGGAGATATCAGCAGGCACAAGGTAATGGACTTGAGCTACACATCTGCAACGTGTAAATAAATTTAACATATCCTCAGTATTAAAAACCAGTCCCACTGTTATGATGACACTCAACCTTCACAGCAAAATTGTGAGGTTCTGGTGCATTTGGTTACATTGATTCTATTTTTAAAAATCTGTGTTTATCTTGCAGTTGATTTCTTTGAATTTTTACACTGCCATGCTCTGTGACATATCATGGTTAATCGTGACCGATCTGACCAAACTCAAATAAAAATATGATAAAAACAGAAACGAAAGGCTGCAGAGTGGCGCCAGAGCCGCAAAGCACTATGGGAAAGCCGGGTGACTCACCATTGTGTGAAACTGTGTGCAGGAAAGAGTCGTCCACCAGGAGGCAGTGTCCCTCTGACCAGCACTGGGGCTCCCCCCCGACCACTAACTCACACTGTGGAGGAGTCTGCAGCCCTGGGGGTGGGTGGGTGGAGGGGGGGGGTTGGAGAATGCTGAGGTTTTACTTTCCGCCGATTTTTTACGTCACCGACTGACTGTATCACCACAGCAATATGACCGCCCGCATTCACACCCCGTCCTATCATGTGAGAACGCCCCCCCACTCTCTCACCCAGATGGCAACGCAGCCGAGTGTTGGTGGGCCCGTAGCCCCCCCCCAGCACGGCACCAGGTCGCAGGATCCAGAAGCCAGCGGCGCCCAGCGAGTTGCTGCCGATGAAGGTGCGCAGGGAGAGGAGGGTACGGTAGCTGTAGGGGCAGGAGCGGCAGTTCCTCACCACACAGACACCGGCGTTGTACAGCGGGAACACAGCCTGCCCCTGCGAGGGGGGGGTTACAGCGAACCGCGTTTAGCATTCGGATATGTAACAGGATGGACTGAATCCCATCACTGTGCACTGCTCTTCGCGCTTGGATGGCAGCATTTGGAGCAGTCCATGTGTCACAAGAGGGGGAAAGATTGGCGTCTGCATTTAGTCGCTGTATCTATAGAATAAGGGATGTAAATTTCTGTTTATGTTTGGTTGATGGAGTGCGTAGTGTGTTGTACTTTTTAATTTACTTTTTTATATTTTATTGCTGAGTCAATATGCTGCACCCCTGTTAGTTTTTTTTTTTGGTTTGAGTGGCAGTCGGTCCTCAGTTGGTCAGCATGCTGACAGCCAGTATGTATTTTCTTTTCTCATGGTAAAAGGAGAAAAGACAGTGTGTAAATACTTATATTTTTTGTATATAGTTATTTATTATATTTCATAATAATTGAATTTCTTCTGATTATTAAGGGCTGCATGTGTACTTGATGTGAAGCATTACCCCTACAGTTGTATTGTCCTATTTTAGAGCACATGTTTGGCCAAGACTGTTATTGTCTGCATGCCCAATGCTCATGAAGGAATTAATACACAGCCTGACAAGCTGGTACAACTGTCATCCTCTTATCCCGTTACAGGTAAACAGATAAATACAAATTCCCCCTGAGTGTTGAATTTAAACAGTGATGTTTACATGCATCTTTCATTGGAATCTGAGACTGGGAAGGCACACATGAGACAGGCATGTGACACGCGGGACTGTCGTATGTCACTGAGTACCTTTGGCCCTACATAGGTCCATCCCAGTTTGGTGTCCACACCCCGCTGGTACACTGCCTGGAACTCCGCGAGGATGATGGGATAGTTGGCCTCTAGGACCTCGATGTCGTGCCGGTGGGCATCACGTGGATAGAAAGGGATGCTGGGAACATCAGGGAGATAAAAGAGATGGGGCTTCTGGATAGATGAGCGATCGCTGAGCTGGGCCTGCAGGAAAGGGAGAGAAATGGGGGAGAGGCATGATGAGAGAGAGACAGAGACAGACAGACAGACAGACAGAAAGACCGAGCCGCTAAACTCCAGGAATTACACTACAAGATAAATATCAAGACGTCTTCTTAGCAAACGTGTCAAACACTAGCTGTTAGCTTGTTAACCTCAAGGTGTAAGATACTGGCCTGGTCCCTCAGTCCTTTGTGAATCCTCCCCATGCCTGCCCAGCTGTAACGTTTCGCATACTCCTGCAAGGCGCCATACAACTTTTTGCTGGCAGGTGGAGCTTGAGCAGGGAAGAGTGTGTGACTCAGCACAGGCGTGAGGTAACCACGACGACGCCCCATCTCGGCATCCTCCTCTTCCTCCTCTTCTCCTAGCTCCATGGTGATGCAGGGGGAGCCGCTGGTCCCAGAGGCTTTAGACACCCCCCCTCGACTGCCTGCCCTGGCGCCACCAGCTGTGCCCCCAGGGGATCGAGGTGTCCGGCTAGATCGAACAGAGCTGGACTTCAGTTTTCCTGGATGGCTCCTGCCTGCCACAGGGGGGTCAGAGCCCACCCGATAGCAGTACCAGAGAAAGAGGACCAGCAGAGTCCACAGTATCCCACTAAAAGGCTGGGCCCCAAGCTCAGGACAAGGGGGCAGAGGTAGGAGCTCCAGCGTCCAATGCATTCTGGGATCAGAGGGCAGAGCTGGTGGGCTGGGGGAGAGACATAGGACGTCAGGGCCAACAATCATCACAATTCACATAGAGAGCACAGAGACTGAGGCATCATCAGGCTTCACTCAGAGCGCACAGAGAACGAGGGATCATCACGATCCACGTAGAGAGCACAGAGACTGAGGCATCATCAGGCTTCACTCAGAGCGCACAGAGGATGAGGGATCATCACATTTCACTTAGCAAGCACAGAGACTGAGGGATCATCACAATTTATTTAGGGAGCAGAGACTGAGTGATCATTACAATTCACTTATAGGGAGCGCAGAGACTGAGAGATCATCGCAATTTTTGGGGGAATTTCAGCCACTCTATTTTTTGTCTCACCCTCCTGAAAAAATAATTATTCTAAATAAATTTAACGATTTCCTCATGTATTTCTGGAGGCTGAGCCCCCCAAATCCTAAAATTGCTCCTGCCCACGTATTAGGGAGTGTTAAAGATTTGAGAATTTGTGCTCCTACCACTGAAATAAAAATTAATTAATCATTATTCTCAAACAACTGATTTGTCACCTCAGATTAGATTGAACCATGACGTAAGTACACCGTCACTGACAGAAACACTCCTGCGTATCAATTCTCTACAATGTACTGTATTCTGTACCAAGCATGAAATGGGCATCTCCTTTGGTGCACAGCTTCTGCAATCACTTCCTTCATTTCTACTTGTCATTGTTTCTTAATACCTGTTTCATTCCTCCACAGAGGTTAACAGTAAGTGCCTCAAACAAGACCAAATTATATCAGATTCAGGATCAAATAGGCAGGATCAACTACAGACACCACTAAATCTTATTTTCTGACTTACGTTAAATACGTGTATTTACTTTTGACTTTTCAAAATTTTGTTTCTCGAAACAAGTACGCAAAAACCATTATTTATTTCCGTAAATTATGCGCGTATGAGGGATCGAAATTGTCGATTTCGTCAAACGTGATGGAGAGGAAGAGTGATGGAGAGAGTTGGAGACACACAAACACGGAAATTATCATGTGAACACACGGGCTGAAAACGGGAGCGACGCCATTTATCTTCCTTCCTTTGCGTTCGCTGGGTCTCCTTTTTGTATGTTTTTGTTGCAGGTACACATGAACATATATGATTAAAATGTTACCCTTACCACTGTTTTCCGCTTTTCTGTGCCTGCGTGTGGATTGCGCCTCTGCGACTCACGTATCTGTTCCGCATTCGGTGTTTCCGGAGTACCCCGAGTGCGAGCCCCCCGCTTACGGAAAATCCCGAAGTTCCTCGTTGTTGGGGTGATAACGCGCGTGTCATCCCTTACCTGTGTATCCCTTCTCGTTATTCTGTGCGCTGATGGCCGGCGAGCGGTGCCCCTGGCAGCATACCTCTGGAGGAACGTATTTCAGCACCGCGGTATTGGACAGCTCTTGGTGCCGAACGGCAGCTCGCAGACTCCACGGTGTGGCGCTGTGCAGTGCGCCCGTGCGGCCGTCGGGTGGCGCCACCGAGCCTTGTTCCCTGCGCAGAAGACACACATTCCCTAAGCTCGCACATATTGACAGTGGACGCGTCAGGCATACGAAAAGAAGCCGCAAGCTACACTTGTTCCACCCACCTGGCCGTGCGCTCCGGGGCCTAGAGACACGGCAGGACGGAAAGACGGATGGTCAGAGGCGGCGGCCAGGCGACGGACGAACGGACGCATCTGCCGGTGTGAGCTGCGTCGTGATCGGTGGGGCGGCTCGCGGACCGGACGACATTCCAGGGCACAAAGGCGGCGCGGATGCATAATTACGCGCGGTGCTCTCTCTCTCCCCCATGTTAGTGCGGAACCGAGGGGCAAAGGTGGCCGAAAAGGGAGAGGAGCCATAAAAACAACCGGTTTTAAAGGACGGAAAATCCATTTAACGGGCGGATTATAAGCAGAGAGGGAGAGGGGGTTGGCGGTTCGTACAGGTACGTAATAGCGCTCTATCCCCTATTCCTCTTATACGGTCATTTCGTGATTGAAACTGCGTGTCTAAACGGTGTTTTTATCGTCAGAGCGATGAGGTGCCCGGTGGATGTCACTGCATATTTTTGCACCATATTTATGTTGAGACGCCAGGTCTCTGTGGGTACAGGGGGAATGAGCTGGTGGTGGCCGAGGGGAAGAAATCGGCAAGAAAAAGAGGAAAACGCAAAGCGGACGGACGGGGGATAGATGATGAAAAGGACTAGCGCACTCGGGCCACGGCGTTAGTCTGTTTGTGTACATGCGTGTGCTGATGTTTCTGTCTTAATGCCATCGCTTTTTCTGTGATTGCTTTATTATTGTCATGTAATACAATATTATTGTTGTTGTTATTATCATTATGTTTAGAAGTCATCGTTATTATTATAACATTTGTTGTACAAAAATCCAAACAGGTATATGATGCTAGATAACGTCATAAATTCTTTTCGTTTTAAGGTAGTTCTTCAGTGATTCGTACGTTAAACTCGGCAAACATGGGTTAGGAGGTAGCCATGCTGCTAGCACACAGTGTTTAAAATACATGTAAATACAAAGTGTGAAACTGAGGCAGGACCCTGACGTTAATTACTTCGCCGGTTAAGGATCCAACAAGAGGTCATGTGATATTTTCTGTTTCCCCGTTTCAGGTTATGTCTCCTGTCACTGCCCCCCGTGTCTCTCTCATCTGTCTCCTTGCTCGCCCTCTTACATCATCTTCTTTCCCCTCTTAGGTAGCAGTCTCTCTCACCTTAAACCATGGTGTCCACAGTTCTTGCTGTGACACTGTCTGTCACCTTACTCCACCTGTCCTCAGGTAACTAGCCTGTGTTCCTGTGCTCCCTCTTGCTCATTTCCGATGCCTCAGTCTGATGCAGTCGCAGTTTCCATGCTAAATGGCTAACCCAGCTAACCTCATCCACATCCTCAGGTCAGACCGCCGTGCCAGGTGAACCGGGGGATGATGCCATTGGCGAAAGTGCTGGCCCCTCACGGAGATGGCCTCCTCGCCAGCCAACATCAACGCCTCAGTCACTCGGGGACCTTATCCATGCAGCTCTTCTCAGCAAAGAGCATCTTGGGCGAACCCTGAGTTCTGCCGGTGAGAGGCAGGCGCATGGTAGCACTTATAATCTGTTGGTCTTTTGTATTGGTTCCACTAAACTTAGTGTGACATCGTCTTCCCTTTAAAACCAGGAACAACCACCAATCCCACGCAGGCTGTGCCTCCCGTCCACCAATCAGGGCCCTCATCCACCATGATGTCACCGGGAGTTCTCACCACAGCTGCCACGTCGTCAGCTGGCCAGCCCCGTGTGTGGAGTGCTGTTACATCATCACCCTCGGAGGAGGAAACCACAACGACTCTAATTACCACGACAACCATAACGACGGTGCACACGCCTGGTACACACTGTTCCGTTTCTCAGATACGTAGCATCTGGGCCAGAGGTGACCTCAGGCAGAGTGCTTTTACTGTGTGCTTCTGTGCCGTAATTCAGGCTCACCTCCCTCAGCTTCAGCTCGTCTCTGATCTGCCCTTGACCCACAACCTACCACATGCCCTTATTTTCTTTCCTCAGTGCAGTGCAATGCCAGTCTGTCAGAGATGGAAGGAATTGTGGAGTCCCCAGACATACACTCTTCTTCCTCTCCTGTGTACGCCCCCCTGGAATGCACCTACACCATCACCGTATACCGTGGCTACGGGGTGGAGATCCAGGTACAGTGGACCTGCCTGACCAGCCTGGTGTCCACAGTACTGCCAGGTCAGGGCTTTGTAGGTGCTTAGACTCCCCTGTCTTCTGCCCTAAGGTCAAGAAGGTGAATCTCTCCAAAGAGGAATCCCTGACCATACTTGGATTGGGTGGTGATGGTCCAGAGCTCCTGGCCAATGAGACACTGATGAGTGAGGGTCAGGTGATACGCAGCTCAACCAACCAGGTGCAAGTTTACTACCGCAGCCTACAACCAACCAACCATGGTGTCTTCAGCTTGCATTATCAAGGTACTGTTATCCTTTTATGCAGGATGTGCATTCGATTAGTGTTATTGCCTAGGTGATGATCATCTCTGTTCCCCCCCCCCCACATCCCAACCGGCCTTATTGGAGATATTAGCTTGTCTAGAGTATTATTTACACCTAAGACATCATGGAGAGCAGGTCATGGAGTTTATGACCTGTAACCCTGTTATGTTACATCCATCTACAGGCTGAGTTCAGGCCTATCATGTCTGTCCTGTGACCATGTTATGTCACATCCATCTACAGGCTGAGTTCAGGCCTATCATGTCTGTCCAGTATAGAGAACCAGGCACTGTTTGCATTTGTGGAGTATGATTCAGCAATATCAGACAGAATGCAATCTCTTTTTTTCCCCACACTCTTAGCTTTCCTCCTGTCCTGTTCATTCCCTCGCTCTCCTGAGGGAGGCGGTGTAACAGTGACAGACCTTCATCCTGGAGGTCAGGCCCACTTTCACTGTGACCCTGGCTTCCAGGTCAGAGGTCATGAAGTGGCCACCTGCCTAAACTCTACACGGCCTCACTGGAGCTCTACGGAACCGCAGTGTGTTGGTTAGTGGCTCTCTTCCTCCTCTTAGTTTTTCACCATTTCCAGTGATACTTTGTTGCCATGGTTTTACTCAACCCGAGTGGCTATAATCTTTTCCAAGAGTATAGACCTTCTCTGCTCTCAAAAATTCTGCAGTCATTCTTTTTGAATCCACCTATATTGTTGAAAAATTAATAGCACAACCTTTTATATGCTAAAACACAAGTGTTACATTATTGACCAGTCTGTCCCTGCCCCAGCTGTATCATGCGGAGGATGGATCAGAAATGCCACCGTGGGCCGAATCCTCTCCCCTGCACCCCCCTCTGCCAGTAACCATAGCACCACCAACAACCTGAGCTGTCATTGGCTGATTGAAGCCAGGGAGGGGCATAGGCTCCACCTCCACTTTGAGAGGATGGCGCTGGATGAGGACGATGATCGGTGAGTCTCCATTAAAATGTTATCAGTACCTTGTTGCTGTTATTGCCAATTTAACTTGTAATTATTTTGTTATTTTTTATGTTTTTTTGAGTGGAGGACTCACTGTAATTTGTGTTTGAATTGGTCTCAAGTAAACGCGCATGTAAATGCTTCATCAGCTGAATAGTATAAAAACAGCAGTATTTTTGCTTCACAGATGGTATAAATTGGGGTCCACGTGGCACCAGCTAAAAACCCCAGATTTGTACAAACATGCTTTAATGATGGAGTAACTGCTGATTAACTGAAACAAACACTTTTCATTTCCCATCATCTAAAGGCATAAAATATGCGATTATGAAAATGGCCAGATTGTGTTTCACTCTGCTGATTTTGTAATTAAAGCTCAGTATCTAGCTCACGCCCCCACCCACCTCTCCTTGCCCCCCAGGCTGATTGTGCGTGGGGGGAACAGTTCCTTGTCCCCGGTGCAGTTTGACTCGGACCTGGACGATGTCCCCGAGCGCGGCATCGTCAGCGAGGGCTCTGCGCTCTACCTGGAGCTGACCGCCGACTCCTCCAGCATCCCACTGCTGCTGGCACTGCGTTACGAGGGTGAGGGGAGGCCCGCGACCCCCCCACCCCCGTGCTCCGAAGCTGTCATTCCATCACCTGAAAAGGCTTTTTTTCCTGGGAATGTTTCCTGAATGTTCCTGTCTTGTAGAAGTATCACCATGGAACAGAAACACAATACATTCATGCTAGGAGAATGTAAAATGCAGTATTTAAGCATCTAGGGCCCTGTGCCCCGCTCCCCCCCCCAGGCCTCTTCCCCCCAGGCTGCTTGCCCTCACTCTCCTTTCTGCCCCCCAGCTTTCGATGGTGAGCACTGCTACGAACCCTACCTGCCCCACGGTAACTTCAGCACCAGTGACATCACCTTCCCGCTGGGTACAGTCGTTACCTTCTCATGCTCGCCTGGGTTTGCCCTGGAACAGGGCCCGGGGGTCATCGAGTGCGTCGACCCCAGTGACCCCCACTGGAACGAGAGCGAGCCGCTGTGCCGAGGTGCCTGCGTCGCCCATGCCGCCCACACCCCTTGCCCCCCGCCTCGCCTCTGAGATGCACGTGCCGGTCTTACTCCATCCCTTTCTTATTTCAGCACTCTGCGGGGGGGAGCTGACGGAGCCCATGGGCACGGTGCTCTCTCCTGATTGGCCGCAGAGCTACGCCAAGGGGCAGGACTGCGTGTGGCAAATACACGTCAACGAGGACAAACGGATTGAACTCGACATTCAGATGTGAGTGTCAGGAAATAATATAAAACTTTTAGCATCTGGTAACACTGATGGAACATTCTAGATAAACACCCTTTTACTGTGCATTATATAATGTATAACATGCTGCCTGTATTTTGTGTTTATTGTCTTGCAATATTCATGAAACGCTTTCTGTTCCCCTTCAAGCTTAAATATTCGCCACAATGATGTCCTCACTATATTTGATGGTCATGACCTCACCTCGCATGTGATTGGCCAGTACCTGGGATCACGGGAGCGTTTTCAAGTTATGTCAGGGGGGTCAGATGTCATGGTTCAGTTCCAGAGTGACCCTGACGATTCCACCTTCATCCTCAGCCAAGGATTTCTCATTCACTATCGAGGCAAGTGCTGAAAACCAGTGACAATTAGTGTGTCATTCAGTCATAATGCACCTATAAACAAGAACATGGTATCACAATAATCTTGTATCATTTCTTTCAATTAGAGGTGGAGCGTAATGACACATGTCCTGTCCTCCCTCCAATTGAATTTGGGTGGAGAAGCTTCTCCCACCCATCTATGGTGAGGGGCAGTGTGTTGACCTATCAGTGTCAGCCTGGGTATGACATAATTGGTTCTGACATAATCACCTGCCAATGGGATCTCTCCTGGAGTAACAGCCCGCCCACCTGTCAGAAAGGTAAGCTACTTAGGTTGTACATTAAAACACACCGTGATGGATCCCCTGTACAGGACTTTAGCTGATAAAACTGTGGTAGCAGCAGAAGTAAAGAGTTGTCCTTCTGCCTTGAGTATGTACCTGATACGTCTGCTTTACATGGAGGTGTATTGTGATTGGCTGATTCACTGCCCCCTCCCCACACACACAGCTCAGCAATGCTCAGATCCAGGGGAGATAGTGAACGGGGCACGCTCCGTACGCCCTGAGCCTGGCTTTGCCGTCGGGACGGTCGTGCGCTTCTCATGTAATCAAGGCTACCAGCTGGAGGGCCCTGTTCAGATCTCGTGCCACGGTCGTGACACCGGGACCCCCAAGTGGAGCGACAGAAGCCCAAAGTGTGTCTGTAAGTGGGGGTTGGGTACAAGGTTAGGCCGTTACACCTGCCATCCTGTTTGCTCTGCGTCTCGGTCTGTAGATGTGCCTCGGTCAGGTTGATGTAATGCCACCTTCTCAGGCCCCCAGGGTGATGTAACTGACTTGCTCTCCCTTACAATCTCTCCATCTCTGTCCCCCTCGCTGTAGTGAAGTACGACCCGTGTCCAAACCCGGGCGTGCCCGATAACGGCTACCAGACTCTGTACAAGCACAGCTACCAGGCGGGGGAGTCACTGCGCTTCTTCTGCTATGAAGGTTATGAGCTGATTGGTGAGGTCACCATCAGCTGCATCCCTGGTCACCCGTCGCAGTGGAGCAGCCCGCCACCTTTCTGCAAAGGTGAGCAGGACGTCACTGAGATGATCTGCACCCATAGAGTTTCCACTCATTACAGTGTCTGCTGGGTGTGTTCACATGGACCTCTTTGTCTGTCTTTTTTATAGTGGCTTATGAGGAGCTTTTGGATGACCACAAGCTTGAAGGTAATGATCTCTGTCTACATGTTGCTGTAGATTAATAAAGCATAATAAATTAAGCATTCATTCCCAAAATCTCCTTGCAAGAAGTACTTCCACTATTATTACTTAGAAATATGAACAATAAACAGGGTATTCTGCTGTAGTATCCAGGACCACTGACCCGTCACACCAGATGGATGGTGAGAACATTGCCTTGGCGATCTTCCTGCCAATCATCTTGGTCATCTTCCTGATTGGCGGAATATACATGTATTACACCAAGTAAGTTGAAGTCCTGCAGGCCTGAGATGCTCCTTGTCTGACAGCTTTTTAGCACGAATGTCGCATTTATGTCCCATCACTGTGTCTTCAGCATGTGTAGGTTCCAGTGGAAACCGCTCTTTTGGAAATCTCTCTCACACACCCACTCCTACAGCCCCATCACGGTGGAGTCGGACTTTAACAACCCTCTGTATGAGGCTGGGGTAAGATACGCTCCTGCTGGGGAACCGGCATTCATTTTGCTCACCCTCCCACCCCTGCCGTAGCAGTGGGCACAACCTCCCTGTTCGTTCTGCTCACCCTCTTCTTTTTGGTTTCTCCAGGACACACGTGAGTACGAAGTGTCCATCTGAAAACATAAAACACACAAATGACTGGAGCGAGCTGGAGGAATGAAGCCTGAATTAAAAAGAGAGGGGAGCACTTTTGATCTCTTCATGCCCGCTACCTTCGTCACATTCATCGCCCCGCCTCCTTGTCTTTGCCCCACCTCCCTGCCTCTGCCCCGCCTCCCTGTCTCTGCCCCGCCTCCCTGCCTCTGCCCCGCCACCCTGTCTCTGCCCCGCCTCCCTGCCTCTGCCCCACCTCCCTGCCTCTGCCCCACCTCCCTGTCTCTGCCTCGCCTCCCTGTCTCTGCCCCGCCTCCTTGTCTCTGCCCCACCTCCCTGTCTCTGCCCCGCCTCCCTGTCTCTGCCCCGCCTCCTTGTCTTTGCCCCGCCTCCCTGTCTCTGCCCCGCCTCCCTGTGCCCTACTCCATGTACCTCCCCATCCCTCAGTGTGTGCTCCATCTGTCTCATCATATGAATGTGTATCTTACGGTCTCTTTGCCCCTGAGCATCATGTTTCTTGCTGTCCTGTACATAACAATCTCCCAGCACTGTTGTTTTCAGTGTCAGACTTTCAATCTATAATTAGGACTGGTGCCTTAGAGAGAGGGGGATGAAACTGACAAAAAGCGGTGAGGAAAAACATGGAGGCAGCAGTACAGCTGGATTCTGCGAAAGGCACAGACAGGCAGGAAGGTTGCCACACGAACGCAGGAACAAATGAATGTAAATATTTTGATTAAATATCGGGGCTTAAATGCATACGTAACACGTGCCAAAATCCCATTAATGTGATGTCACTGCACATTTCACGTTTGTAGCCATAGTAGTTTCTCCATGAACTGTAAAATACAAAGACAATGATGCATTTTGTTCATAGCAGTTCCTTAAAAAATATTCTGCTCGATCTTAATTTTGGAAAAAGGAATGAAAAGCAGAGTGGCAGAATGTGATCACTTTTGTGAAATTGGATGAAGAGGAAGTGCTAGAATGTTTTCACTTTTAAAGCACGCAATGATTGTATACTCTGTTGCTTCTGCTAAATCATATAATTACAATTATTATTAATATTATTATTGTTATTATGCTATTGGTGTTGTTGTATATGCACATGTTGAAAAAAAAGTATAAAACTGGTTGCTTGCCGTGATACCGTACTGAAAAGTATTCTTTTTATTATATTATGGTTTATTTTCAGTCCAGTGAGTTACGGTTCTCTCACTGTACCAGCATACGGGTTTGGAAAAAACATTGTCATTGTATTATTCCTATTATTTATTGTCGTTTTTAATCATCAATGGCAACTGTTTATGAATTTGTTGAAATTTAAGATGAAATTAAAAAAATCTGTTGGATGGTGAAAATTGCAGTGTGTTGTGTACTGACAGGCCGCTGCAATTAAGAGCATAGATATTGCAAACAAAGCGGATGACGTGGCTCCTCTGGCTCGTTTGGATATACAAATTAGAATAATATGAGGTTCACTACCAATGCCAGCTGGAATTATTTATGCTGTTAGAATAACACACTCGCGTCGATACGCAGCCCTACAAAGTTATGATGGGTGAAAAAGTTAATTTGGTAAAATTAAGGCAACCATATAAACGAAATGGGTCGAGAATATGTGTTTTCTGTCTGAATCTTAGGGCTTCGTAATGACACGCTCAGGTTAAAATTCTCATATCGGCACATCCTATGGCCACTGGCAACCGAATGAACGAAGCACCTTGGATGGATTTTCTAACAAAACAAGCGCTTGGCTCAGAATTAAAAATTCATCGTGTTTTACGTAGTTTTTAAACTGAAGGTAGCCTATATGTGTTAAGATCGCACTGCGCAAGGCTTCGGCAAACCAAATGGCGACAGTGTGTTATGCAGCGGTGTTCCGCCACTGGTTTCGATTGTGAAATATAAAATTAGATACTCTGCAAGTATTTATGTGATCAAAGTTGCATGTGGAAAACAAAAAAGGCGATCCATGTGCGTATTGTTATTAAAAATGCAGGATATTGGGCATGACTAGCACAGAAAATGATTTAGCGCCTTCGACGCAGAGATAATCTGATATGGTTGATAAAATGCGATAGGCACCACAACGGAGCGCTCGATTAAAAAATAGAGAACAACCCGTTCATTAGGCGGGCCTTCGTGGATGTCATCCAATCTTAATCCAGAAAATTCTGAACCACTGGCCAATCGTGGCAAGTCTGTCCCGAGTTCTTTAGGGGAATGTGTTTGATTGACGGCTAGTTCGGCCAATCAAATTCCTAACTAGCCATGGCAGTGGGTGGGCAGCCATTGTAAGTGTTCGAAGTGCAAAGAAAGAGGAAGACGTATTCCGTAAGGCTGATCTTTACCGTTTATTGATGAGATGGTGATGTCGTAGGAGGGATTTCTTTTTCCTCCATTAGATTTTCGTCTTGTAAGTGTTATTCTGTTGTAGATATTTATTCTGCCGTAAGACAAGGACAGCGGAGTATAAAGAAAACGACTTTTAAGGCGGTGACGGTGAGTGTGTGCGGTGGGGGGAGTCGGGCGGTTAGCCTGCTAGCTTGGCTACTGGGGTGTCTGTCCGTCTGTGTGGGCTCAGTCAGCCCTAGCCTGGCGTACCCTCATGGCAGCTTATAGTGAGAGGTAGTACTGGCATCCGGTTTCTGTCACAGATTATCGTCACTGATCAGTTAGGCTCCCGGGGTACACTTTTACTGCCCATCCTGGTAGAAGTGCACTCTGGACTGTCACTTACGTGTTCGCATTATCCAGTCTAAAAGCCTGGACGTAGGGTACACTATAAATCCTGCGTGGCCCTAAACAATGTCTGGACATGTACCTGAGCTCGCATTTGAAATAAAAAGGCTGCCTTTTGCATTGCTCATTACAGAGTAACGGTAAATATGGTGGTCCTATGAGGATGTTGTGTTTCCATCCCCCAGCGCCTCTGCACGCCCGATGTCTGCTGAAGCCTCCACGGGGAGCCTAGCGCTGGAGTCTCTTCCTGCTTTGCCATCCCCAGGTGGGGCAGGCGAGGACAAGGCGGGGAGTGGCTTGGCTGGGAGCAAGTATGTGAAGCTGAACGTGGGGGGCTCGCTGCACTACACCACTGTGCAGACGCTGAGCAAGGAGGACAGCCTGCTAAGCCGTATGTGCAGCGGTGGCATGGAGGTGGCCATCGACCAGGAGGGTGAGCACCACACTCGGGTGGGGGCGGAGGGGGCTGAGCTGTTCACCTTGGGTTCTAGGACCTTCTGAGATGTGATGTCAGGCAGTACACACCAGCACAATATATGTCACTTAACACTCAGATCGTTGAAGTAGTTTGCCTCCTTACTCACCTTGTGTGACTTCTGAGTCACCTGAACACAGAGTGACTCTTGTCGTACATGTGTGTACATGTGCGAGCGTGGCGGGTGGAAATCCAGGCCTCCCCGGTCCGCTCACTCTTTCTCTCTCAGGCTGGGTTGTGCTGGACCGATGTGGCCGCCATTTCGGAGTAGTCCTCAACTTCCTGCGTGACGGTTCCGTGCCGCTGCCAGAGTCCCAGAGGGAGCTGGAGGAGGTTCTGATGGAGGCCCAATATTACCGGGTCCAGGGACTGATCCAGCACTGCCTTGCAGCTCTCAAGGTTGGGCCCGTTTGCCTCCCCATGTACTTTCACCATTAAAAGCATTTTGGCATCATGATCAGAGCTGAGTGACTCTTAAGTAATATTTGATTTTTACATAAATATTTAACCAGGCTCTCCAGTGTCCTTCCCATTCCACTCACCTTTAAGTGTGTAATGGCAGTGCAGAGGTTAGGTGGCACTGACTTTAACGGCCAGGCTGCCACTCCAGCATCATGATCTTCCATGATGCATTAGTCCCTGTTTGTTTGGATGGCGGTTATGAAACTGTGGTCAGCTGTCTCGTAATGATGGTAAGCGATTACATGGTGCTGCCCGCAACCCCACGAGGTCACTGTGCTGTCGCTCCTGCCTTTCAGAGGAGGTCTGAGTGCTTTGAGGGCCTGTGCCGCATCCCCATGATCACGTCGGCCAAGGAGGAGCAGCGTATGATCGCCAGCTGCCGCAAGGTGAGGTGTGAGATGGGGGAGGAGCAGCGAGGGCGAGGGGCCCTCAGGACCTTGGAACATTTCTGGCCTGGTCAGGTCATTGCACATGGTAACCAGAACCATGGCGGCACTGGAGAGCCTATCGTGGCTTTCCTGGAATAGTCCTGTGCCTTAATCACGTGAGGAAGCAGCAACGGGGATGGGGGGATGGCCCAGCCTGTGTAACTGCACTTCTGTTTTTCAGCCTGTGGTGAAACTGCAGAACAACAGGGGGAACAACAAGTATTCATATACCAGGTATGAGTCACAGCATGTGTACCTCCAGGCCGTGTATGTCACGTGTGTGTGTGTGTGTGTGTGTATGTGTGTGAGGGTTAGCCTGCTGGGGTGTGTGTGTGTTAGCTTTAGCTTGCTGGTGTGTGTGTGTGTGTGTGTGTGTGTGTGTGTGTGAGGGTTAACATTAGCCTGCTGGTGTGTGTGAGAGAGTGAGTTAGCATTGGCCTGCTGGTGTGGGCTAACCCTCAGACACACACACTAGCAAGCTAACACTAACACTCTCTCACACATACACATACACACACACCACACATCCCAGCAGGCTTTAGCGTTAGCCTGCTGCTGTATATATGTAATATGGATTACAGGCCGTCAGGTGGCGCTTCTCCTTCCCTCAGCAACTCCGATGACAACCTGCTGAAGAACATCGAGCTGTTCGATAAGCTGGGACTGCGCTTCAACGGCAGGGTCCTGTTTGTTAAGGACGTGCTAGGGGATGAGATCTGCTGCTGGTCCTTCTATGGCGAGGGCCGCAAGATCGCTGAGGTCTGCTGTACCTCCATTGTCTATGCCACGGAGAAGAAGCAGACCAAGGTGCAGACATGGCTCTGGGATGGGAGGAGGGAACACAGAAGGGGATGGGACTTAACATGATTAGTGAATTAGGATTGGGAGCACGCACACAAGTGGGCATTGGGTCTCAACAGGGCAGCAGTCGGGCTCAGGATTGGTAGTCAGGTCATGTGTGGGATCGCACTTTGACACATCACCCGCCCACAGGTTGAATTTCCGGAGGCACGCATCTTTGAAGAGACCCTCAATATCCTCATCTATGAGAATGGGCGTGGCTCTGGGCCTGGGGGCCTGGCCCTGCTGGAGTCTGGGGCGGCAAGCTCCTCGCCGGGGGCCGGCCAATCAGAGGAGGACGGCGGTGGGGGTGGAGACCGCAGGGTGCGGCGAATCCACGTGCGGCGGCACATCATGCACGACGAGAGAGGGCATGGCCTCCAGACCGTTTACAAGGACTGAAGGCGAAGGAACGAAGGAGGAACAGGCGGAGAATAAACACGGGCACTCAGACTGTGGAAGGGAGGCGCCACAGAGAGAAGGAAGCGGTTGACAGCTTCTCCCTCAGAGGAAATCAGGCATGAGGGTGGGCTGCTGCTTCACTGAGTTCACGGGCAGAGACGGTGCATTAACTGGGACCAGGCTAAAAACATCTCAAATGGAAATTTGTTTCGAAGTTTAATTTTATGTATGTTTACATGTTTATGTGAGTTCATTTCGTTACATTTTATTCGTGTATTTATTGTTTTTATTTATTCTGATTTTTAAAAAATAAATGCACATTACAAATTAATGATAATTTAATGTCATTGTAATTTTAGCATTTCTACGGAAAACGTGCATTTTTTTTCTGAGGTACGGTGTAATTTTATCGTCAAACCAAAAAAACGACCCTAATCTGCCAACAGTGACCTGCGCTCACTCTGTTTGACTTACCCGCGTTTCGGTGCGGAAACACTCTAAATAAAAAGCTTTGTAATAGTAAAATCTTGTGGTTTTTGAGTGTAAACCCGCTGTTGTACCTGCACGTGGGACTCATCCTGACGTGCAACGTCACGCCTTCCTGGTGCGCGTGGCCTGCGCATGCGCGCTGCAGCCATCTGCGCAGCGCGGGAGTTGGGACGTAGCTGACCCGCGGCGGCTTTTATAGAGGCGAGCATGGCTCCCCTCCGGCTCCAGGTGCGAAAGTTCGTCTCCAAGCAGTTGCGCAGCTGTCGGGATCTCAGGTACGACAAACTGTAATTTCAGATATTTGTTTGCCTGTGTAGTATTAATTACTGCGACAGCCTCAATGTACAGCAGCCTCGGAATGGATCTCCGCTATGAAAGCGCGACCGAATCCACGTATTATTTTAGACGCAGGGCTGGAAATTAATCAAGCCCACTCACCATTGGCGAGTAATATAGACGAAGGACAAGTACAAAAAACTGAACATTAGCCTGCTGGCTAGTAAAAAAAAAACCGCATGCATGTGGACTGCAATTTTTTAAAAAGAATTAGCCGAGTTGACAAGTAGGAAATAAATTCAATAAAATAAAATAAGTTCCAGCACTGATTTTATATTTTCCCAATTAGGGAGTTATTTTATTGAGAAGTGTGTTTTTGTACTATGAAGTGTCAATGCGTCGGATTTCGCGTTAACGTGGCGAAGGATGCGGGTCGCGCTGATGTCTGTGGTGTTTTATGGTTTTGGTGTTTTATGGTTTTTGTCTTTTACCCTCCAGCAAACTGAGCCAGCGCATAATCAATCAACGGTATCTGCAGCATGTGGGCCGGGACTCGCTGAGCACCGAGGAGCAGCAGCTACTGAAATGGGCCGTGGAGGAGGAGCTGCTCAACATGGTAACATCACTCTATAACCAGGGTGGCTCAGGGTTTGAGCTGGCCTGTGTTTCACATCCCCGGGACTGGCTTCCTTCAAGGGCCTCTTTTTAAATTTTATGTGTGTGTGTGTGTCTATACACACACACACAAACCAGCCAGGGAGTACATATTTCAATCACATTATAATATTATATATTATTATATCTATAATCACATTATAGAACATCATTTTGCTTCCAAAGACAACAAAAAAGTAGAGCATAAAATTGTTTTGAGTCCCTTTACATTCTCAGAATTCTCATTTGTTTCAGTATTGGATGTGCTCTCGTTTCGCATGACAGAAGAGGGGTTTGGGTTTATTAAATTTACATGTGTGGAATTTATCCAGCATACAAAGCAGGTTAATTACACCATTTGTTTATATTTTTCCTCTCATCACCTGAAAAGTAAAAAAAAAACATCTTGAAAAGTAAATCAAAAGTCATTACACACATTAATTTGAGCAAAGTACCTCAAACTAAAATTTTAGAGTGATTACATAACCAAAACAAATGCACAACCGATTCGGGCAAACGGTTACGAAAAGAGCATTTGGTATGAAGGTCCTTTTTAAACTATGCCGGCCATACTTTAACTGGGTAAAACTTATGGAGTAATTTAAATGTGACTTTTCTAACTTTGTGACAAAGAATTTAAAAGTTAAGGACCATATTCTGTTTCGAGGAATATGTTCAGCCACACCACTACAGTATGATATAATATGAGGGACAGAGACAATATTCTGCTGAAAAAGTGCCCTTTTTGTTCTTAGAAGAGCGAGCTGAAAAACATATTTCGCCCACAGCAGAATTACAGGGGTCATTACGTGGTTCGATAGCAATCGATGAAGGAGCATCTCTTAGTAACATGACAACTCCTCAAGCGATGGCATCAAAAAACAATCAAGTATTCCTTTGGAGATATTGGAACACCATAAACATTAAGGAACTCCAAGTAATTATACAGCAGACCACTGGAATTAATCACCTAGGTTTCTAAATATTGGAACTGTATTGAAAAGTAACGCTACTTGTTAAAGTTTGCAAGTAAGAAATTCAAGTATGAGTTTTGTTGTACTTTGTACACTATATTTTGTACATATTTTTGTACATAGAGCAAGCTGGCTCCTGTGGGGTATTTGGCTGGATGGCTCAGGGTTTGGGCTGGCCTGTGTTTCAGCATCTGCTTAAGAGCAGGAATTATGAGGTGGACATCTTCATGGACACTATGTAGCTGTAATGTAGTGGCAGTAATCAGTGACATACACCTGTAAGCAGTGTTTCACTTTTGTAGGACAGCAGCAGTGACGATGAACCTCTCAGTAGGAAGGTGTCTAAAAGGAAGAGACGGGAGGATGAAGAGGAGGATGAGGAGCATGCAGAAGAGGTGGCAAAGCTGAAGAAGTCTCGACTAGAAGAAACGCCTCCAGGTAGGTCTGCCCCCCTCTTCCCATCCTGAGGAGGTGCGTGCTCCAGTGCTTCTGTCCATGTTTGTAGTTACCACTCCAGCTTTTGCCTTCAGACTCTCCAGATTCCGGAATAGAGAGAGCAGCCAGGGAGCCCCAAGGTGGTGGAAGGAAAAAGAAAGATGAGGAAGAGAGCAGTGAAGCTGGGAGTGAGGAAGAGGAAGAGAAAAAACCATCCATAGCAGCGGCTGCCAAAAGGAAGGAGAGGGAGAAGGAACGACGCAGGATTACCAAAAAGACAGGCACTGGGAAGAGCAGAGACGGCCAGGAGGAGGAGGGGAATGAGGAAGAGGACGTCAAGAGGAGGAAGAAGAATGGGAGAAGGCGGGATGAAAGAGCAGCGGACGAGTCCCACAGTGAACAAGAAGAAGAGGGAAAGAAGGATGGGGATTCAGACAGTGATGAGGTGAAAAGTGCGAAGGAGAAGAAAGGAGGAAAACGGAAAGGGAGGAAGACTCCTCCGGATAGTGAAGAAGAGGAGGAGAACCCCCCGGAAAAGGAAAGTGAGGGGGCGGCAGAATGGGAAGAGGGGGACACTGAGAGTGAGGGGCAGGGGCAGAAGAAGGCTGCAGGCAAGAATCGCTCCGAACAGTCAGAAGGGAGTGATAGTGAGGAAGAGCAGAAAGAGCACAGGAGAGAGGCGGGTGCAGCAGAGGGGGCTTGGCAGCAAGACGGGAGCAACCTATCTTCAGGAGAAGATGGAGAAGGTGAGGGGGAGGCTGAGCAGAGTTCTCCTCAGGTGGGGGGGATCTCTGTTTGTTGAGTCTGTTTTGTCATATTTTCCCCCTTTCAGAAATATCCGGAGCAGCGAAGGCGGAGAGTAGAGGGGCTTCAGGGTCAGATTCTGACTCTTCATCACTTCCTTCCCTGGAGGAGGAGGATGGTCAGGGCAGTAAAGTCAAACCCCAGCAAGTGAAGAGTCAGAAGAAGGCAGAGGAAGGATGTGGTACCTCCAAAGGAAAAGGGGTAATTGGACCCATCTATGCATCTCTTCGTCTGTGTGCTTGGAACCGCTGTGCTCATGGGCTGCCTGTAAAAACTAGAATGAAGAGGACCCAGCGGTGACCAGGTTGAAGCGCTACATCGCCCTCTGTGGCGTGAGGCGGAACTACAAGAAGCTCCTTGACGGATGTCGGTCTGTCAAGTCAAAGGTCGCTGTGCTGAAGCGGGAGCTGGAGGAGCTAGGGGTCAAAGGTCAGAGTACCCGTATGCCTCCCCCCCCCCAGGCCCAGTGACCCACGCAGCTGGTGTTCTGACACAGCGATTCTGTGCTGCAGGTCAGCCCTCGATAGAGAAGTGTAAGCGAGCACGGCTCAGGCGAGAGGAGGCCCAGGAGCTGGCGGAGCTGGATGTGTCCAACATCATAACCACACAAGGTGACGCCCCTCTAGCAGGAGGGACTGGGGAGGGGCGGAGCCTGGGCTGAGGCCGACGTCACTACCTCATACTCTGTTCGCAAATCCCCACCTCCCCAAGAAAGAATTACATTATGTGTAGCAGACACATGTATACACAGGTATACTGTCCACCTGTACTTATGCAGAGTTAGTACATGTGTGATGCGTTTTGAAACAGCCTGACGTTGCAATCGGAGGAGTAGAAGCATGTTGTTGTGCATTTTTTCTAAAAAAAAAAATCACTAGATGGCAGCAGGATCCTGCCCTAAGCGTTATTTGGCCTTAATGCTATATATGGGATCAAACCCGGATACTCTGAGTCTCTCTTGGGGTTAAGTTTTAAATAAAGATCCCAGGCCGAGGTGCATTCAGGGATGACGCCAAGGGGAGGTTAACTGAAGTCAGTTCACCTAGCTGCCTTTAGGTGGAGCCAGAAGTCGCTGCTGTGTTGAAACAGGCAGTTTTATGTCCATTCTGACGGGAGCCACAAGATCACTTAAGGCTGGTTCATCTCCACACAAGCGCAACACTCACGTATCCACTCTGCGTATGTGTACACGAAAACGTTCATGGTTCTGTGGTCAAGTCACATACTTTGCACATGTGCATAACGTGTTGTATTTATATTTTTATTATTATTATTACTATTATTATTATTAATAATAATAATAATAATACACATTATTATTCTGATGTTCCCACGTACCACAGTAGTCAGGGTTGTGTCCGTTTCTCCACGTTTTATAAACTGAGAGCCAGCTCACAGGGCTGCCAACTTTTTGCAGCTGGCTGGCGTGAGATTTTCAATTTGAGACAAGTCTTCACTCATACACCTGTGCAGTGCGCCCGGAGCCACCTGTGCAGTGCGCCCGGAGCCACCTGTGCAGTAGGCGTTCGTCCGTGGAGGCGCACAATGATGGCAAGTGCATCATTTGAGCGGGCAAGTCCACTAGTACACATGCGGAGAAGTATTAACCAGCCTTTACACTGTATTCCAGTCTCTTGTCTCTACATATTGTCTACTTGTGCTTTGTTCTGGGGCACTGTATTCAGGTGTGTCAGTCCTGCTCCTCTGAAGTGCCTGAACTCTGGGTCTGAAAGAGTCACCCCTGCACGCCTGTTACCTTCCCCCAGCTTTGATCCGCTTTGGACTCACTGGCTTGGTTCTCTTCCCCGATTGAAGCCGCCATGGGGGTCTCTCCAGACCGCTTTGAAATCCCACATCAGCCTTTGCTTTGGCAGATCCCATGTCCTTCCGATAGCCATTCGCCGCTGTATTGAGTCTCGCTGAACTTGCCCGCCTTTGTGAGGACAGGTGCTTCTCACACTCTGTGCCCAAACATACCACTTCTTTTCACTGTTTGTTTGATTTGGAGTGCCTGTTGAGGCCCGGGCAGCTGTGGGTCAGGTACACACGCATGTCCTGCAATGCGTTGCACAGGCGTTTTCCTCCTGTGTCCTGACCACACATCGCGAAGCACATTTAAAGGTGCTGTACGTGTGGATAAATCCTACTTTAAATCCTAAAGCTCATAATCAGATTTATGATGGCTGTGATATAAAAAGGGCATTTTACACATTTTGTGACGCGCATAATAATTCCCCATAGGATGGATGGATGGGCACGCATGACGCATATTTTGGGGGGGGGGGGGGTCCCGGGTCTAGACGGACATAATTAATGAAAATTGCTGAGATTTTGCTTTTCCTGTCAGCCTCGTCTCTGCCTTTGGCCTCTCTGGTTCTGAGCCAATGCCTGGCTTAAAGCGGCGCTCTGTCCTCTTCCGCCCATCTCCATCTTTGAACCCCCACGGCTCTCCATTGCCACCCCATTCTGCTGTGGTTTCAACCCTGCATTCCACCATATCCCCTCACAGGACGGCCCCGCCGCAGAGCAACGTCCCTCTGGCCGCCTCCCCAGGCGTCCCCATCCCCAGCGGCCCCCTACAAACCCATGTTGGGCTCCAGCTCGGACAGTGAGGATGGGGCCCCAGCAGACAGACCGGCCCGGAAGAGAGGCACCGACTGGAGCAACCTGCGAGGAATAATCAGCGATGATGCTGATAGCGAGTGAGCAGCAGAGGGCGCCCTGGTCAAACCTGTGCCGCTTGTGCTTTGGTACTTGTTGCTGTTTACTGCGCTTTAATAATTTAGAGATCTAGTTTTGTATAACATTTTTTATCGTGTTTCATGAGGAATAGCTCGACTCAAAGAGGATTACATAGTGAAGAGGACCGAATGCTCCTCCTGACCCCCTGAGGCTCTGTGTTCCTGATGCTGCGTTCGTGTCTTTTTCTGCTGCTTTGTTCTTCCTGTTTAAGCAGCCTGGGTGTCACAGATTTGTGTCCATTGTCCTCCTCTGGGGACTCGCATGTCCTTCATGGCCCTGCTGTGATAAAAGCATGGACCCTGTGCTGAGACCACAGGAGACGCTGCTGTCATAATGACATAAGGACACATTTCTTCCCACCACACTTCTGTCTGTGTTTCTATTTCATCATTTTAACTTAATAGAAACGGCAAATTAAATAAAGTTTGTAAAAAAAAAAAAGAACTGAACGTCATGTTTGATGGAGTTGGGGTTGCACAGTATGGCCGTGCCCCAAACTTGCCGCCGCTGCTGCTTCCTGATTCGGGGACAGGAATTCAACCTGCAGGTCCAGTCGTCGCCGGGGAGGATGTGAGACTTGGGCTGAGACAATAAGCTCATTGAGTGGTGAAGAAATAGTGTCTTGTTTTCTTGTACAAATGTTAAAACAGTTGTAATGGAAGTTTGAAATAATCTTTTGTTACATTTTTTTTACACAAATAGAATGGCATTTCAGACGAGCTTTAATATCACCACAGGTTTGTGTTTGTAAGGCTTCAGTCTAAAGGCCTGAGATGTGTTCATGCGTACCGGTGTCTTGTGGGGAGGGTATACCTCTCTATGGCCTGACCTGCACCCCCCCCACTGAACTTCTGAAGATAATTCTGTAAGAAGTTCTTTAGCAGTACTAAGAGATTAGCAGTACTTTTTTCTAAATAAGCCAAGTGGAGCTGTTTGGGGTTAAGGGCCTTGCTCAGGAGTCTGACAATAAACCTCCAGTCTTAGGCCGCAGTGCACTAACCTGCTGAACCACATTCCGGCCCACACGATGTTGGATGTGTTGCCATGTTGGCAGATGGTAGGAATCCAAGCTTCCCGGCTTAGCTTACTCAGGGAAGGTGCAGCACAGTGATGATGGGGGCACGAGGCAGCCACCATGAGAGGCTCTAAGCACTGCTTTTGAAGCAGCAGCTACGAGTCACCAAATGTGCGCTTCGAGGCTATGACCCGTGACAGCCGCTATGCATTCTCTTCAAGGCAGCCCCCCTAGGATCCACAGAGCATGACCTTCGAGGCTATGACCCGTGACAGCCGCTATGCATTCCATTTGAGGTAGTCTCCCTAAGAACCACAGTGTACCCTTCAAGAGCGTGACCTGTCACAGCCACTATGCGTTCCCTCTGAGGCAGCCTCCCTAGGAACTGCACAGCGCTACTTGTTATGCTGATGAACCCAGCTCTGTGTACTAAACCCAACTCTACTTTTCCACCATCCTCCTCCTGTGATCGTCCACAACAAATTAAATGTTGGCTGTCTAATTTTCTCAAACTTAATAGTAATAAAACAGGTTCTCCTAATTTGTATTTAAACTGCTTTAGTCAAATGACAATTTTTCTTTGACAGATGACGATTTCATTGTTCCTCCATCCCCCCAGGTTACAAGTCTGGGTGTCATCCTGCATGGTACGTTATCTTTTGAAGCTCATATTAATATTACTCCAACCGCATATTTACGCAATCAATTGTCTACATCCATCTCTTACATCTAATAGCACTGCTATTCTTGTACATGCTCTGATTATATCTCACATTGATTACTGCATTATCATCTTCTCTGGTATTCTACATAAACTCCACAAACTTCAAATGGGTCAGAATCCAGCTGTCCATGTCATTAGCAGAACCCCTTCCATAGAACATATTGCTCCACGTCAAAACATCAAATAGACGTAGTGTCAGATGATGCTGTTCCTGTCCTGTTCGTCAATGGATCTGCCTCAGAGTGGATCTGCAGCCAGACCTTTCTCATACATCCTGCTTTGTAATACAGGCCCCAGGAGCAAACTTTGGACAGCACCTGATATATTAGATGGATTCACTCATGTCTTTTAACAAACTAACGAGAAATATATTATACAACAGGATTTTTTTCCCCGTTATTTACAAGTAAGTAAATAATGTAAGCAATGTGTTGTTCTTGTGTCAACACGTGTTATGGTGCACACCAGAAAACAGGACTCCCCTGAATGACACTGCGTAATTTGAACCCTGTATACACCCTACAAGTAATTCCACCAAATCTAATATTTTGTATATCCTCCATGATTTTTAAGAGCAGCACCAGCTCTTCTAGGCATGGATTAAAGAATTGGCGACATACCACCACGTTTGCCTTTCTCTGTTTTTGGAAAATAGGCTCTTTCAGAGCCTGGATGCTGGACGGAGAATGATGCTCAACCTGTCTTTTCAGAACGTCCCATAGGTTGAGGGTGGGGGACATGCTTGGCCACTGAATCATGTTCACCATGTAGTACTGGCCTTGGATGTATGTTTTGGGTTATTGTCATGCTGAAAAGCAGAATGTGCTTTCGGCCATTATCATGTTGAAGGAGTACCTGGCGACCCAAGGCACAGAGAGTTGGTAGCACCTTGTCTTTCGGTATTTCCCAGTACATCTGTGAATTTGCAATCCCATCGGTGAAGTGCAATTCCCCGACACCTGCAGCACTCAAACACCCCCACAGAAGAACACTGCCACCACCATGCTTTACTGTGGATAACATGCATTTATCATTGTACTCCTCGCCCTTGTGACGCCATGCAGTTTGGATGCCAGTAGTTCCAAATAGATTTACCTTTGTCTCATGAATGCGAAGTATAGAGTCCCGATACTTTTAACCATTGTCAACATAAGGCCTGATAAATGCTACATGGGCCTTTTTCGGCCTGGGCTTTGAAAGTGGCTTCCTTTTTGAACAACACCCTTGCATGCCATTCCTCTGCAGAGGAAATTGCATTGTGTGACGGCCAGGGGAGTGCCTAGTCATCCCAGGTCCCCTGGAAAAATGTCACCTTGGGCTCCCTGCTCAGGTTGGCGCTGACAGTCGCTCAGTTGATTTTACCGAGTGGGTGGATTTTGGGGCCCCCGCAAAGTACTGGATCCCTTGAATCTGTCACGGTATCCATGCCCCTCTGATGCCCCTGGTCCCAGGAAACAGCCACCTGGCTTTCTACTGCTTCAGCTCACTATGATGAACTTGTATGCAATTTTCTCTTCTGTTAATTAACTCTTCTTATCACAAAACACTCAGGTCTAGATGTTACCTTCTGTAGACGGTCCGGACATCTCAGAGAGCTTACAAGAAGTTCATCCTTTTTGAATTTCTGATTAATTTTCTTGTAGTCTTGACTTTTTTCTGTAAAGAAACTGCTTTCTTGAGACATTTCTCTTTCATGTGGTGCCATTATTGTCAGCATTCAATGGGAGGGCATTCTATTTGTTGATACATCCTTAACTGTCAGGTGGTCGCAAGAGTAGAGTCATCTGTTGTTGAATTCCTGTTATTCAGCATTTTATCAAATTTTATTCCTAAGACCTGGGGTGTACTCGTTTTTGGACCATGATCATAAATCATTTTATTAAAGAAATTCCAATTATGCTTTTTGGCCAGACAAATCTCATTTGCGATGAATAAACCAGATTTGCTGGAATATTTTATGGCATATGATCCCATAGAACACTGATCATCAACTGGCGGCCCGCGGGCCGAATCCGGCCCGCTGAGCCGTTCAATCCGGCCCGCGACTGGATTCC
>JAODJU010000045.1:4437169-4456281 GCA_026776725.1 Gnathonemus echidnorhynchus | reverse complement strand
TGGGGGTCCGGCCCCCAAGGAGACTGTCTGGTAAAACTCTGGCCCTCTGACAAATATAGTTGATGACCCCTGCCATAGAAAGTATTAATTCTAAAGAGAGACCGATGATTTTCTCATTCTAGGCATTGTATGAAGAATGCCTTCCAGTCACCATAAATGTTCAAGGTGCTTAATTTGACAACCACCCCCTCAGGATTATGCTGAATACACAAAAGTCTGGTTATTCTGCCTGTCATTCTTTCCATTGTTCTCCTTTAAAAGAACAATAAATGCTCTGCTTGGTGATCCTAAAACAAGCAAGCACCACCTGAATGGAGAAACTGATTGTGTAAAGCGATATTTTGATTCACCACGGTGGGTTTTTAAACCATGTCCTGGTCTGTTGAGGCTCTTGCTGGAGATAACATAGCAGCCTCTCTGTGAGCTTCCATAGCCCCTCCTCTGATGCCCTTTGTTAAACACCCCTTTCCTGGAAAGTCCACGTTGTCATTCGCTTTGATAACCCTGGTCATTCTACTGAAGTACACACCTTAATGTGGCATTACTAAGGTAATTGTTTTGAAACAGGCCCATGTCTAAAAATCCAGATATTCCAGTTTTGAAAGTGACAAAATGCAGCATAGAGACACAAGAGAGAAACAGAAACATCTTGCCCTTTGAACAAACAGGCATTGCAGTTCATATTGGTGAGTCACTTGTGTACCTGTATCACCTGCGTGACTTTTGAGCCATCCTGAGTCTAAATCCAACAGCCTCACTGATCCCAGGAAGCCACTCCAATATTGTTTACATTCACATGCACAAGAGGAGTATCGGTGCAAAGGTCAGCTGATGGCACCTAGGAATGGGAGGAATGCCTCTCTGATGTGCCAGACAGTAAAAACTACCTTTTCACCATCTCTGTCTGTGCATCAGGGCAATCTGTCTTCACAAGCGGGTGAAATTCAAAAAGCACAATTGAGCACAAAAGAACAAGAGCAGAGGCCATGAATGGGAATGTTTGTGGGAATTTGTCAGTTCTTATATAACAGTAGAGAATGTATGTGTAGCTTTGCCATGATTCAAGTCTGCTGTTTTGCAAGGTGAACAAGGCTGACAGCTGATATGCCAATGAGTGCTTTTCAATTACAGAAAAGAAATTCTGTCTGGTTTTGTATTTATTTGTTTACAGTGCACAATCAGCGCAATGCTCACAACACAATGAAACGCTCATTTTTAAATGTATAATGCAATGGCAATTTGCATTGGCAATGGCATTTATGTGGAAGTCTTCTACTAACTGCGGAAGTATTGCTGGTGGAATTATTATCATTATTATTGTTAGGTGCTGTCCAGTGAAGGGTCTGGCTGCAGATCCATGGTGAGGCAGATCCACTGACGGACCGGAAGTCTACTGTCATGCCAGTTGCATTTTATTGTTTATTCAATATAGCAATTTTTTTGGTATTTGCTATGTTTTTTTATGCATATGTTTATTGAGTTTTATGTATTATACAATGTGTCAGCACAACACAATAAAACAGAACAGAATGACATAAATTCATGTATCTAAACAGGCATATAGCTCAAGCTGAACATGGCTACTGAAGCAGGTTACACAAGAATGAAGAATACCGGAAGCATCAAAACCAAAATAGGGCATAAAAGGTTCCCATGTTTTATAAAATACTTTCTCTTTGTAGCATATTGAAATACGACTCAAGCAAAAGCATTTTTGATGGGACTTTATCTGATATCCGGTTCAAAAGAATACATTATTTTTTGCACAGAATGTTAACATATTGTAACGTTTTCCCTTATATTTATCCGCGATAAAATCATTTGATATCCCAAGCAACATGTATAAAAAACTCACACTCTACAAGAGAGAGATAAAATTTGGTTAATTTCTTGCCCAATAATGCGCCAGGTTGCTGTATTTTACGGCAAGGCTACAGGCAATGAGTGAGGCTACCTGTCTCTATTTCACAGTTAAGACATTGGTGGTGGGGGGGGGGGGGTTACTGTCAACCTTATGGCGTTGGCAGGGGAATATGTGAGCTCTGTGCAGAATCTTAAGTTGAGTCACTTAAACTCTGTTAGAGACACCAAGTTTTTACTTTTTTCCAGACCTCATTCTATTCATCATCTGTAATCCCAACAAGTTCCCTTTCCAGTGTTCCCTTTAAGTGAAGAGCGCTTGCAGCATTATACCCTTTGAGTATGTCATAGAGAGAACTTATGGTGTTGCCGGATTGAAGCAGTAGGAGCTGTCTCTCTATATGTGAGACATTTTGGATATTAAGGACAATAGTGTCCGTCCTGGCAAAATCCCTTATTTGTAAATAACGGGGAAAAAAATTCTGTTGTATAATATCATGTTTCTCGTTAGTTGGATAAAAGACATGAGTGAATCCATCTAATATATCAGGTGCTGTCCAAAGTTGGCTCCTGGGGCCTGTATTACAAAGCAGGATGTATGAGAAAGGTCTGGCTGCAGATCCACTCTGAGGCAGATCCATTGACAAACAGGACAGGAACAGACAGCGATGGACAGTTAGGACAGCAGAACAAATCATTGGAGGAGATAAGACATCTTACAATTAAATTTTCTCAAATTTATTTTTATTTTTAATTTCACAGCATGTCCCCCTCAACCCCCCTGCCCTCCCTCTAGGACTTGTACACTTCAAGAATCAGGAAAAGGGCAGGGAAAATTGTCACTGACCCATCACACCCTGGACACTGTCTTTTTGAACTCCCCCCCTCTGGCAGACGATTCAGAGGTCTGCAGACCACGACCAGTCACCACAGGGCCAGTCTCTTCCCTCAAGCTGTCACCCTTACAAACATCTGACTTGAAACATTAATCTACACCTGTTTCCCTGACTGCTACACCCTGCTCCACTTACAACACACCATTGAACTTAGTCTAACTTACACTTTGCACCTTGTATGTTGTTTGCATTTTATGTACATTGTTCTGTCTGTAAATAAGATGTCCTTTATATTGTATTTAATCAATACTGTTTTGTTCTATTGTATTGTACCGGAAAGACACCAACTGCCAGAAACAAATTCCTTCTGCGTGTCATACACACACAATTGGCCAATCAATCTGATTCTGATTCTGATTCTGAAATCACGTAGAGAACCCTTTAGTTGCCCAAATTTGAAAGCTACTGTCGATTGTTCCTGGTAAGAAGTCTGGGCTTATCACACACTGGGGTAAAAACAGAGGTAGCATGAGACCTTCCGTCTGGTTTTCTAACCATCCACCATGTTTAATCACATTACCACAGGCCAACTGTAGAGACTTCCTGCCACAGCCAGTGTGCTGTGTCTTGCACGTTGCCAGCTTCTCTGGTGGTTGGCTCCGGCTTTGGGGGGCAGCCCTGAACTGATAGTATTGCACTGCAGTCACAAATTTTCCCAGCCACAGAAACATACTTCCCCTGCTAATTGCACTTTTTTTGCGGTCTGCTCCCTGATTTTACAATTTCCACCGCAGAAACTCCAATGTTTTAACAACAACTATCGACTCCCCAGAGATGCTGCCTCCACTGCATGCCGAGCAGGCATTTTAAGTTGATGCCGTTTATATTCATTGTGGCACAAGTTGCCATTGAACTTTTCTTAACTGCAACAATACGAACATCTGCACATTCTGGACTGTTTGGTGTCCACCAGCTTCCTTTACCCAGCATGCTGTCAATTTTAATAATCTCTGTAGTCTACCCCAGACTCCAATCAAAGCACAACTTGCTAACTGCACACTTCTGAACATTTGCTCCATCACCACTAAGTCATCTCTACTCCATGAACTGATCATAGATAATAATATTGACATGCTGTTTCTCACTGTAAACCTGGCAGCAACCAGGCAGGTTTTATGCGCTGAATTTATCCACTTCCCTTAATTTCAGCTACCTCTGTAAATCTCATCCTACTGGACATGGTGGTGGTCTTGTTTTAAGTTGTAATAACAACCTCAGATTCGGAAGTCAATTTTACTACAGTTACAGCATTTGAATATCTTGCATTTAAATTACCCTGCTCTGTTGTAGTATTGCTGATTCATAGTCCAACAAAACATAGCCCTACATTTCTCTCTGAACTTCTTACCACCTCCATCTGTTTCTCTTCTTGCATCTGCTATTTTGTGGTGATGTTAATATTCATGTTGATCAACCTGACTGCCACCACATTACAGAACATGTGTCTTTCCCTACTCACTGTAAAGGTCACACACTTGACTTAGTGTGCTCCTCTGGTTTGTCTATTTCCAAACTTAACTCCTCTGTTTTCCCATTCTCTGACCATATGACCATTCTGGTTTTCTTTTCCACTACTATATTATCATCAGCTGGATAAACGGCTTATCTCATTTTGTAACACAAATTCTGTTGACTCATCCATTCTATCCCAAATTATTTCGGCAGCACTACCCATGAAATGTACCTCCCCTGATGAACTTGCCTCCATTCTCAACACAGTTCTATCAGACTCATTAGATTCTGTTGCCCCATTGAAAACCAAAGTGGTGTCATTTGCTACCCCTGCCCCTTGGTAAACTCCCAAGCTTTGTTCCATGAAACAGAAAGGCCGAAGACTTGAGCAACTACTCAAGAAAACCCACATTACTGTCCATGTTGAGGCCTACAAAGAACCCATGACTTGCTATAAGGATGCCTTATACACTGCTAAATCTGTCTACTACTCCAGTTTCAAGAACTGCAATAATTGGAACCCACGTCATCTGTTTCCTATTGTCAAGTGACTATTCAAAACTCCTGATCACAATATTTCTGCTACCCTGGAAATATGTAATGTTTTCCTTGAGTTTTTTTTATTCCAAAATGTATGGTATCTATGCCTCTTTGGACACAAACCACTGAAATGCTGATTCAGTATTTTTGTTGCATTAGTATGTAACTAATGCTTAGTTACTGGTTAATTAATGCATTAATTAATTAAGGGGTCTATGCCCAGATATACTATGTCAGCACCAGCTTCATAAACAACCTGCCACTGGAGTACATTGAATTTTGTCTTTCCGCAATCAAACTATGGATGAGCCAAAAATGATAAGATGGAATTAATTATCTTTGAGATGAAATCCACACTCAACAAAATTAGGCTAATTACCCTCCAGTTGGACCACATTACCATCTCCCCCTGTCATCTGGTTTGCAAGCTTTGTCTTACCTTTGACCCAACCCACACACATACATTCCATAGCAAAAATAGCTTTCTTCCATCTTCAGAACATCGTTCAGCTTAGGCCTTGCCTTTCTAACTCTGCTGCTGAGTCCCTCATTCACACCTTTATCTCTAGCCATCTTGACTACTACAACTCACTACTCAGTAGTTTCACTGCTAAATCTCTCCAGAATTTTGTCAGATCTTTGTTCCCTTTTGCTGTGATAACAGCCTTAATTCTTTTGAGGTATGTATGTAGAAGTGTTGCACATTGTTCAGTAGTGATTCTTCCCCATTTTTCTTGGCAGAATTTCTAGAGATCCTCTAGGTTGGTGGGATATTCCAGAACATTCACCTTTCTGTTTTTGAGGCTTTCTAGTGTCACTTTGGCCTTGTGTTGAAGGTCATCCCCGTAGCATGATGCTGCCACCACCATATTTCACCATAGACATGGTGTTTCTTGAGGCATGTACAGTGTTAGTTTATGCTACATGTACCTCTTTGTAATCTAGCCAAAAAGTTCTGTTTTGATCTCATCTGACCATAAAGTCTTCTCCAACATCTTTACTGGGTTTTTCTCATGCTCTGTAAGGAATGCCATGCATGCTTGTGGACTTTAAGGAATAGCTTCTTTCTTGCTACCCTGCCATAGAGGCCTGTTTTATGGAGAGCTCTTGTGAACCCATGCAACTTCACTCCAGTTTCAGCCAAAGAGCACTGCAGACGTCTGAGAGTGACCGTTGGATTTTTAGCAGCCTTCTCTCGCCAGTCGACGTCTTGCTTTGATGCTTAGTTTTGAGGGACGGCCTGTTCTAGTGAGGGTCTGCATGCTGTAATGAACCTTCCACTTTCCGATGATGAATCCAACAGTGCTTAATGGGACATTCAAACTGTTTGATATTTTTTGCAGCCACTTCCTGCCTTGTGCATTTCAATCACTTTGTTTCTCACATCTGCAGAATGGTCCTTTGTCTTCATTTTTGCACTGGTTGTCCAACAGACAATGGCCCTTCTAAAGGGTACTTTTCATATCCAGAGAGAAACCTTACATTTGGACTCATGAGTAGTACCTAATTATGTTTAGTTATAGTCAAATAACTGTCACATTTGTGTCATTTGTGATTAATATGTATTTTGTGTAAATCTAGAGCTTCCAAAGCACAGATGTTTGAATACTTATGCAAAAAACATATATTAGGTTTTTTATTTTTATCTTTTTGATGTTAGTACACAAGTGATCTATTTTGGCATTTGAGGATATACTGTAGCAAAAGAATTCTCAACCTAAATGTTGCTTGAGAACATATTGTATATGTATTTTATACTCTAAACAATCATCATGACTTTCAAGGGGGTTGAATACTTTTGCAATCCACTGTATGTGAAGCCAAATGGATGCTAGTTCATTACGTATCCAGTCAATAACACACAGGTGAGTAGCCAGTTGATATTTCCAGATATCAAGGAGGCCAAGACCCTCCCTCAAAGGGTGAGAGACACAAGGTAGCCATTTTAAGATGTGGTTTCTTCTTAGCCCATATAAACTAACTAAGCAAACTATATAGGTTCTTGATAGTTCTGTGTGATAATATAACAGGGACCATCTGAGTTGGATAAAGTGACATATGAAGAATGTTCATTTTTAACAGAGCCAAACAACCCAACCAAGAGATAGGAAGAACATTCCATCTAACCAAGTCCAGCCAAATACGTTCAAATAGGGGAGTGAAATTTGTTGTATACATTTGGTCAAAAATGGGTGTTATAAATATTCCCAAATATACCATGCCATCTGGAGACTATTTGAAGGGGATGGAAGGAGAGGTCTGAGGTTCTTGTTCCAAACTGCCCAGAAGCATCACTTCCGACTTGTCAAAGTTTGTTCGATAACTTGAGAAGGCACCAAACTTGTCAATGGTTGCAGTAAGAATGGAGATGGATAGTTCAGGCTTAGTCAAGAAAATCAGAATATCATCTGCATAGAGACTAATCTTATGTTGTCTATCCACAGCAGTTAAGCCATGTATGTCAGGGTTCGCTTTCACTACTTCAGCAAATGAGTATTTTACCTAAACCAAATTTATATAGTGCATGCAAAAGGTATGACCATTCAACATGGTCAAATGCTTTCTCAGCATCTAATGACAAAACCACCCTCTCTATTGACTTCTGTTGAAAAATCTGTATTGTGTTGAGTAATCTATACATGTTATTAGAAGAACGAGGACCTTGTCACGGCGGGGTATAGTGCAGACAGGAAGAGTGTAACAATCCACTTGTGGCTCCGAGACAACCAAGAGTTTATTGAATTAAATGGTATACACGGGGAAAACACAAACTAAACGGACTAAGAGGGGTCAAACACTAACAGGGAAAAATAATAACAACAGGGACCAGTGCAACACAGAGCAGGACCAGGCAAGGGAAGGGAACAAAGCAATCAACACACAGGAACAGAGCACAATGAACAAAAGCAAGCCCTTAAATGTACTGATAACGAGGACTAACAAATCACAGGTGTGAATCATCAAAAACAACCAATGAACAAGGCCTTGGAACAACAAGACACCGGTGAAATAACTTACAATTAATGAGACAAGAACTAGGAACTCTAAGAAACACTAAAACCAGAAAACCTAAACCAAAAACTGGAACGACTACACTAAGATAATAACCAGGAATTTAAAATATAAACAGGACTTGAAGTGAACCAGACACAAGTATGGAAAACCTAAGACAGGGAGACAAATAGAAAATAAACACCATGGAAACAGAAAATCAATAAATACAAAACAACAAACGAGACAGTCCTCAAACCCATGGCTGCAGTGTGAAAGCCTCTGTGCTGCACACTCAATCCATTGAGCCATGTGATAGCCTGAGGCACAGGGAAAGCCCAAAGGTCTAGTACAAAGACAGAGGAATGGCCAGTAACACCTGCTGGCCAAGTAGGGAAGACACATGAAGGGCAGGGACGGACAGGCACTGACCCTGACATACCCTTAATGAAACCCATTTGACCTTCGCTAATAAGAATAGGGAGTAACCCTTCCAACCATATCACAAGTATCTTGTAGAGGGGATTCAGATCTATATTTAATCAAGATACAGGCCTATAGGAGTCATAGTTCTCAGGCTGTTTGCCCTTCTTCAAGATCAAAGACATATTTGCCTCCCTCAAAGATGTAGGAAGACCGTCTTTTCCAAATGAGTCATTGAACATATCTAGTATGAGTCCACGAGGATATTCTGAAACACTTTATAAAATTCACTACTGAACCCGTCAGGTCCTGGTGCCTTCCCAGATTGCAATCTTTTAATAGCCATAGATACCTCTTTTCTAGATATGGGGGCATTAAGAGCAGATTTCTGATTCTCTGGGTTGACTGGGAGATTAAGAGAGGAGAAAAAAGTGTCTATTAGTTCTGGAGAAGCTGAATGCAACTATCTATGGTGATTTATATACATTTTTATTGAAGCACTTAAAGGCGTCATTAATGGTAGTCGTGTTATAAAATCGGGTTTTGCACCTGTAATTAAAGAAATAGTTTGTGAAGCTTCTTTTTTCTTCGTCAGATAAGTTAAACAATTCCCTGCTTTGTTGCCGTATTCATCAAGGTTTTCTTTAGCTCATCTGATTTTCCGCTCTGCATGTTTTGTTAAGAGGGAGTCCAAAGCAGAATGGATTGCAGGAATTTCCTTGAGTTTCCTTGAAGATGGGTTTGTTATATAACCTCTTTCAGCCTGTTTGTTTGCTTTCTAAGATCCCCCATCTTCATTTTGCCTGCGCCTCCTACTAGACATAAGATATGATGAGACATCTCGAGAAGGCTTTTGCAGTGATGGGTCATCCGTAGAGGCCGAGGTAATAGATAAAAAAGATTGAAAGTCTTCTGTAAAATAGGATACAATTGAGGAGCTCTGTAAGAGAACGCTCTGCAGCCTGCCGTAGGTCTTTCTACATTTGGTAATAATAGATAGGCTGCTCCTTGCGAACAAAACAGGCGAGGAGGGTTGTAAGAGATCAGTAGATCTCTAAGATTTTCAGATGCAAGGCCATTCAGTACTTTATAAGTTAACAGCAGCATTTTGGTATCAAACCAAGACCACTGGAAGCCAGTAAAGGAAGCATAGAACTGGGCTAATATGATTTAAAAAATAGTTTTTGTGAGAACTCTGGCTGCTCCATTTTGTATCAGCTGAAATTTATTTAAGGATCCGGACGGATAACCAGAAAGGGGGTGGTACAGTAATCCAGTCTGGAAAATATAAAGCCTTGTATTAGTGAAAGCATTTTCCAAATATTGGCTATTTTCCATAGATGGTAGAACACAATTCTAGTAATACTCCTTATGTGAGAACTGAAACAGATCTGAATCAACTAGGACTCCAAGACCTCTGACCACTGTGTTAGGCTGAGTAGGATGACCACCAAGGTTGAGGTTGTCAAACTTATTTCAAGCAGCCTTAACTGGACCACATGCGCACAACTGAAACCTTTCCCAATATGAATATCCTTGCCTGTGATGTGCATGTGCAGTCATAATTGCTTTGCACAAAAATGGCTTCACAGGCAAGGATACTGCTGCCAGGAAGATTGCACCTAAATCAATCATTTATTGGATCATCAAGAAGGAGAGAGGTGCAATTGTTGTGAAGGAGGCTTCAGGGTGCCCAAGAAAGTCCAGCAAGCGCATCTTCTACAGTTGACTCAGCCGCGAGATTGGGGCACCACCAGTGCAGAGCTTACTCAGTAATGGCAGCAGGCAGGTGTGAGTGCATCTGCACGCACAGTGAGGTGAAGACTTTTGAAGGATGGCCTGGTGTCAAGAAGGGCAGCAAAGCAGCCACTTCTCTCCAAGAAAAACATCAGGGACAGACTGATATTCTACAAAAGGTACAGGGATTGGACTGCTGAGGACTGGGGTAAAGTCATTTTCTCTGATGAATCCCCTGTAACCAAAAGATCTTTTGTAACCAAAAGATCTCAACTAAAAGATCTCAACTGTGAGTCCGTGAATTTTGCCTAAGAACACAGCCATGAATAAAAAATGGTACCAAAACGACCTGTGAGAGCAACTTCTCCCAACTCTCCAAGAACAGTTTGGTGACAAACAATGCCTTTTCCAGCATGATGGAGCACCGTGTCATAAGGCAAAGTGATAAGTCCCTTGGGGAACAAGACATCAACATTTTGGGTCCATGGTCAGGAAACTCCCCAGATCTCATTGAGGACTTATGGTCAATCCTCAAGAGGTGCGTGGACAAACAAAAGCCCACAAATTCTGACAAGCTCCAAGTATTGATTATGCAAGAATGGGCTGCCATCAGGCAGGATTTCCCCCAGAAGTTGATTGACAGCATGTCAGGGTGAATTGTAGAGGTCTTGAAAAAAAATGCTGTCATGAAACACCAAAGCAGTTTTTTCCTCTCCAACAGTTAAATCGATATGAATTTGGTGTATAAATTCACACTTTTAAGCATAATGACAGCCCTTCTCATGGTACATGGCGTACTCAAAACTGCGTTAAACATTTTAAAGAATGGCAGTCCTCTCAGTACTACAGAATAACACATGGATACCCCACTGTAGAAATGCATCTGGCCATTATGGATGGTATGAATGCTTTGAGTGTTAATTATGAAATCACAGATACAATAAAAACTTCAGTACAAGATGCTCTTAATGAGTCATGGTTTTATTAGGCGATGAAGAGGAGGAAGTATTACAGTTAACAGTATAAGGGTCTGCTTTTATTATTAAGTATTAATGTCACACAGGCTGATAGTTAAGATATAATTGCCCCATAATTTCACAAGACTTTTATTTGTTACATCACTTTGGCATTTGACCTCCAGCACATAGCTGCTCACTGGTGTTTTTTCTAATGCCTAAAATGGTAAATGTTTACAATTTGAGGCAGGGATGCATCAGAGAAGGAGCTAAAGAGAGGAGAAGGGAGAGAAGGAGGAAGTTTGAGGCTCTGGTCATGGAGGAGGAGCTAAGACCAATTTCAGGACATGTGCTGTTACTGTCATCATTGCCACTGGAGGTGTAAGTGACAAAGCCTGCGTTGTTAGAAGAGATGGTGGAGATGATCCAGTTCTGATAATTGGACACCCTGGTGTAAACTCCAGGGAAGTCTGGTTCTGCACATCCGACACCAAAGCTGACAACCCCGCCCTGGACCCAGACAGAGCCCTGCTGGGTCACCAGTGGACCCCCAGAGTCTCCCTGCAAATACAGTCATATCGTAAGTAGCAACATCACCATCCATGAAATTCTTTCATATACCAACACTGAAGCCTGTAAGCACAGGGACAGCTCTCAGTTACATGCCCTGAAAATGACTGTGGAGAAGCTGCTGTACCTGACATGAGTCCTTCCCTCCTTGTAGGAGACCAGCACATATCATGTTGTTCGTGATGTTGATGCCTGCTGTGCAATAAAGGCAGCTACAGATCTTGTTTCCGACTATAGGAATTTGCACTTCCTGTAGAGTCCCAGGTGATGGAAGGGGGACTGGTGTGAAAAAACATTATAAGCTGATAGACCTGCATTGTGAAGTTTTGAAGGTAAACCTGCTTGAGCAGAGAACATTAAGAGCATTTCTGATAGGTGATGACAAAGATTCACTTCCAGCAATGGAAGGGCTATGGATTGATCATGGGGTTCGGCATATTTTCACACTGACCTTCAGAGCTGATGTCGCCCCAGCCAGTGACCCAGGTCTCAGTGCCACTGTAGAAGGTGCTGCCGTTAGCTGCCAGGCAGACGGGCTGGACATAGTCAGTGAAGGTCACAGCGGTGCTGAGCTGCATTAGAGCGATGTCATTATCGTGCGTCTGACTGTCGTAAAGCGGATGAACGATGACACGGCTCACGACGCTGCTCTGTACGTTTGGGTTCGTTCCATCCTGGGTCTGCAGACCCATATACACTTCCCAGGCACTGGGAAGTTCACTGCGGTGGACAGAAAATTTGTAAAGACGCTTCTTTTGTGAAGCTGAAGAGGATTATTGAGGAATTAATACACTATCGTCATCTTTCACCACAGTGATTCACTTTCTAGCCTCATACCTCCAGGGCTGGATGGCTCCAATCCCACCCCCAGCTCTGTGTGTGCATGTACCTGTGTGCGCACATGTGTGTGTGTGTGTGTGTGTGTGTGTGTGTGTGTGTGTGCGTGTGCGTGTGTATTTTGCACATCCTACATATGACTAAATTGGTTTTCTCATGACCATACTGTGCTCTTCACAATTACTTATACCCCTTGTAATGATTTCTTAAAAGGGTTAATAAAAATCCACCTTTTGGTGAAGTAGCTTCAACTCACACTGAAAAAGTGAGAAAAATCCAACCTTTCATTTAAATAAATGTATTCAAAGAGAAACAAAACCTTCATCAAGAAATAATTATTTTTTAACAAAAACACATGTGCCACGATTATTGGCACCCCTGTAAAATATACAAAACACAATGTAACTGAAGCATGTTTCCCATGTAAATTGTAGATCTTTGAGTTGATTGGGGTGTGTAGGAACCTTCAAGCTGTAATCCACGACTTCCTGATTAACTGAGGTGCAAACATGAGCAGACAGAAAGGCCAAATTCCCTTAGTCATCCATCAACGTGGGAAAAATAAGAGGACACACAAATCAAATGAGGGAGAAGTGTGACGACCTTCCTAAGTCATGGGTATAAAGAAAAATTACTCACCTGAAAATGCCCATTTGTACTGCCTATAATTAAAAAGTTGTTGTCAACTGGAACTGTTACAAACCTGCCTGGAAGAGGACCCAAGTTTATTTTGTCCCTATACAGTGAAGGGGATCACAAGAGAGGCAAAATAATCCCAAAATAATCCTGTAAACGATTACAAGACCAATAAGATCTTGGGGTCACCACGTCTCTGAAAAAAACATCAGACACCACCTTCATGCTAACAGATTATTTGGAGGGTATGCCAGAAAGAAGCCTTGTCTGTCAGTTAACCACAAACGTAAGTGCCTGGAGTTCGTGAAACGCTAATACAACTTTGACTGGAACCATGTTCTATGGTCTGAGAAACAAAAATGGAGCTTTTTGGCAATCAAAATTCAAGGTGGGTTTGACGTAAAAAAAAAATAAGGATGGTTATAATGAAAGGAATCAACTGTAACCAAAAGATCTCAACTGTAAAATATGGTGGAGGTTCTGTGATGTCGTGGGGCTGTTTTTCCTCCAAAGGCCTTGGAAACTTTACATGGCATTATGGGCTCCGTGAAATACCAGGACATTTTAAATCAAAATTTGGTTGCCTCTGCGAGGAAACAAAAACTGGGCCGTCACTGGATCTTCCAGCAGGACTATGATCCTAAGCACATGTCCAGAATCACGCTTCTGCCATGGTCATCTCTGTCCCCCAACCTGAACCCCATTGAAAACCTGTGGGCTGAGCTGAAGATGAGAGTGTACAGGAAAGGGCCTAGGACCCTGTGTGATCTGGAGAGATTCTGTAAAGAGGAATGGTCTCAGATGCCCTGCTCTGTATTCTCCAACCTTGCATAACGTTGCTGTTATACTGGCAAAGGGAGGTTGTACAAAGTATTGAATGCTGGGATGCCAATAATTGTGGTGCATATATTTGTTGAAAATCATTATTTCTTGATGAAGGATTTCTTTTTCTTTTGATAAATTTGTTTCAATGAAAGGTTGGATTTTTGTAATTTTTTTTTTCAGTTTGAGATGAAGGTACTTCACTAAAAGGTGGATTTTTTCTGACCCTTTTTACAAATCTTTACAAGGGGTGCCAATAATTGTGGAGGGCATTGTATATTCCTCACACAGTCTGAACACAGTATGTAACATAAATCAGTGTCTCCGAATTGCCCATAGTTTGTAATACAGTTCCCTGCAATGGACGGGCATCCCATCCAATGTGTACCCTGCCTTGTGTCCTGTGTCCACTCTGAGACTGACCCGGATAAGCAGCTACAGAAGACAGATGTACGTCATGTTTTTTACTCACGTTCCGATGCAGTGGGCAGCAGTGAGCACCCAACTATTGTTGATGAGGGATCCTCCACAGATGTGAGAGCCATTCTGCTGCAGACTGCACTGCCAGGGCCAACTACCCATGGATGCATCCTGACCCCCCACTATCTTGGTATTAAGTGGAGCCTGACCACAGACTGGGAGGGGGGAGAGGTGAGCAAGTAAAAATCTGAACATTTTTGCTTATTTTAGAGGTTTTTTGACAGTCCAGTGGTGTTACATAGGTACTGAGTCCATGTATTGGAGGGATACAAGTGGCAGGTAGCTTAGCAATAACTTTATTTAGATTATATAACTGAACTGACTGATTCTCAACTGTATTGATGCAGTGCACTATATTGGTACAGGACCTTTGTTGAAGTACTTTATGAGTTTAGGCTTTATGAGTTTATGGCCAATACCCTATAATATACCATTAAAAGACATTTAACACATTATTTATTAATAAAAGTAACTGCAAATGCATTGACACACAAAGCAGTGGATAACTAAGAAGGAAAGACTGAAACACAATAAACTTACCATTTTGTGCGAGCGATTCTGCAAAACAAACGGAAAAACTTTTTTATACTAATAAGCAAAGTTAAGGTCAAAGGTCAAAGTTTACTTCTATAGCATATTTAAAAGAACCAAAGTTAACCAAAGTGCTGAACAGGCACAAATTAACAGTAAATAAACAAAGTAATCTGAGTTTTTTTTTTATAATAGAGAAACTAATGAAACGTTTTCAGACATATCAAGGATAAAATTAGAAGAAACCATGAATGAATAGCTAAATAACTAAACACCTAATCAAATAAATAAACAGATAAAAAGGCAAACAGACAAATAAATAAATGCACAAATAGACAGACAGACAAAGAAATAAAATGAAATTTTGAGTTAGGAAAGTTAAAGATATCATGCTCCACTTTTATCAAACGCTATTTGAAATAGATGAAACTTTAATGCGGACTTTGATATTTCTACAGACAGGGCAGTTTTGCAAACTATCGCAAAGGATAATAATCTGTATGTCAATGTCGCCTGTCACCTAGTTTCAGGTGATGATTTCAACCAGGAAATGATATGTGTCCTTTGTGCTGTGTAGTGAGTATGTAAGCTGTCTATGCACTGCACACATAACAAGATTGATGACAGGTCATGCCACCTGTACAAGATATAAGATACAAGATACAAGATATCTTTATTGTCACTGTACAAGTACAATGAGATGTTTTGATCATCCTGTAGAAGCCTCAATAAAAACTACACAAGGTAGAGAGAGAGAGAGAGAGAGAGAGAGAGGTAACCTTGGAGCATGCACTGATTACAGCGCATTGTCACACCCACCACCTGACAAACCACCTCAGGGATGAGAACCTGAGTGCAGCCAGGAGGCAGGTGATACCTCAGCACCACACTAGTCCAAATGGACCAGTGTGAGGTTTTTTCCGGTGGCTGGAGTGCCAATCCAACTATACAAGCTAAAAGAAAATTTAACGAAAAAAAAATAGCATATAGCAATGTACAATTACAAATACATAATATAAAAGTATAAAAATATTGCACATGAGTTATTGTACCAGATTTTTTGTACCTGAGAAATGCAGCGACTGAGAATTACTGAGTATTACTGCAAGATAATGATCATATAATGGATTATATAGACGGTATAATGGATTTCATAGAACATAATTGTGGTGATGAGATTAATGTGATAGCAGCTTCATCGTACAGTCAACATAGGTAGTTGAATGATGGCTAGGATCCAGGACAGTTATAGTACATATTCTGGGTGTTTAGTGCCTGATGTCTGTGGTGTGGAAAGTCTCAGTTCAGTTTAGTAGTTTAGAGGACTTGGCACACAGCCCTGTGATGCTCCAGTGTGTAGTGTTAATGCAGTGAAGGAGTTCTTGCCCATGTGTACAGTCTGTGGTTTGCTTGTGAAAACGTCCAGAATCCAATTAGTCAGGTATGTGTTGAGGTTCAGGCTGATACTAAGTTTTGTAGTCAGCTTGTTTGGGGTGATGGTGTTGAAGGCGTAGCTGTAGTCAATGAACAGCATCCATACATAATTGTCTTTCTGTTCCAGATACAATAGGGCAGTGTGAAGGGCCAGTAAGGCAGCGTCCTCAGCTGACCTGTTTGCCCTGTAAACAAACTGGTGTTGGTCCCCGGAAGGTGGAATGTTTTTCTTTATGCGAGTTAGGACCAATCTTTCAAAGCACTTCATGATCATGGGGATCAGGGCCACTGGACGATAGTCGTTCAGGGACCTGACCGCTGCTGGTTTTGGAACAGGGATGATGGTAGCAGTCTTGAGGCAGATGGGAACAATGGCCTGTTCTCAGATGTTGAACAGGCTGGTCAGAGTCCTGTACCGGGTCGGGTACCCACAGATAGTTGCTGAAACGGGCGGATTATAATGTTCTGGAATTATGCGGGTGAGTAATTCATTACACACGGGCGGGTAGCAGGTCAATCAAAACAGTACTGTAGCCTGCAAAAATAACATATAAGCGAAAATATCTATGTATTAGACTATCATGTACAAACTGTCATCGTCACAGTGTGTTCAGTATGTCGGGGGAACCTTATGGTGCGTTCGATAATTTCTCTCTAAGTCTGAACTTGGATGAAAACGTCACGAAACGTCACGAAAAACGTCGCTTCCCGTTGGAAACACGCCTCTTTTATGTGCAGGTCTCTAAAAGTGGACCCGTGCAGGACTCTGAGGCTGGTGAACACTGGTGCTGCCAACTGTCCCACGCAGTGCTTCAGGACCCACCCTGGAACCCCTTCCGGGCCAGCAGCTTTGTTGGGGTTGATGTGGCTTAGGTTCCTTCTCACCTTGTGTGGTGCCAATGTTAGGGAAGATGATGGGCAGTGGTGGTTTGTCAGGGAGAGGTGGATGAACTCCATTTGTTAGGCTGCTGCTGTTGCCTTTGTACTCTGTGATGGACTTTATGCCTTTGCCACATACAACGGAAGTCTGACCTGTTGAAGTGCTGCTCTATTCATATTTTGTAGTGGCACTCTGCCTCTCTGATGCAGTGGTGAAGCCAGAAAATTATCAGTGGGGTGGCCAGGGTGGAACCAGAGGCATCTAAATATGAATATAAGGCATCTTGAAAATAAGGGAATATTTAGGTTAGATGCCTCCCATGTGTCTTGCAGCTGCAGAGAAAAGTTCTGCCTGTAAAGAAATGGGCAAGGTAAAAAAGCCACAAAACATGTAGATATTCCGGGGGTGGCCAAAGGGCTGGCCAGGTTTCTGTCTATGGTGGCCACGGCCACCCCTTGCCCCCCCCCCCCAGATCCACATATGCTCCTCAGATTGGACCTTGGACCTCCTGAGTCCCCCAGGTGGAAAGCATGTCATGTACCTCAACAGGTTTTGAACATCTCTGTTCATCCAAGGTTTCCAGTTTGGGAATATGTGTATGGTCCTAGCAGTGATAACATTCTCCATACAGAAGATGATGTAGACTAACACAGAGAAGGCATAGGCATTTAGGTCTATGTGGCTGTCCAGAGTGGCTTCTTCCATAAACAAGTCCCAGTTTGTGCTGTTAAACCACTCTTGTAGTTCGGCTATGGCTGTCTCAGACCAGACATTTACGGTCTGTACTGTGGGCTTTGTCCTGGCAATGCAGGGTTTGTATGCAGGAGTCAGGAACAGTGCGATGTAATCCGACTGGCCAAGATGGGATGGGGGGGGGGAGCGACGCTATGTAAGCGTTTGCTACGTTACAGTAAGTATAGTTCCATGCGTTATTTCCCCTGGTTGCAAAATCAACAAAGTTGTAAAATTTGGGAAGCAGAGACGTAAGGATGCTATGATAAACAGTTTTGCAGTTCATGGGTTCAATTTTCTGAAATCAGTGATTCTCACACATTAACCTTTACACATTAACCTTTACACATAGGCCTAATCCCTGTTGTCACATCCTGTCCACCATGTCTGCCTGACCCTTCTGTCTCCTCCCTCACGTGGACCTGATAGACCACATCTGATGCTGGTTGCCCCTCGCTAGTCTGTGTATTTAAGTACCTGTTTGTCCCATCCTAACTAGTCCGTGCCCGTTCTAGCACTGTCATTTAACCCCTGGCGGATTTCATAATCACAATTCCCTGTATCATTCTGCTGCCCTCTGGAAGGCCTTACAGATCTATTGAGACGCGTACTTCTAGACTGCTAAAAAGCTTCTACCCAAGCACCATCAAAGAACTGAACTCAGTTAAGTAACTGTTCATTGTATCTAAATATTGAGTTGTCATCCCCCCTCCCTCCTCCCAGGCCATCAATGGGACGAAAATGCAATATCCTGGGAACTTATTATTGTAAATAGCACCATTCCGAAACTATTTATATACTCCAACCTTGTATAGGCATGCCCAAAGAAACACTTAAAGTTTATTGGCCCGTATTGCTCGTATTCTTATTTTGAATGTGTGTAGCTTAATATGCAGAGCTATGCTAGTGTTGTGTTGAATCTGTTTCAGAGGACACACCTAATTTCGCTGTGCATTCGTGCATTGACAATAAAATGTATTCTATTCTATTCTACATAAAACCCCGTTTCGTTCGCCAAACGCCTGCCCTCGAGTTTATCTCATTATAACGAGACACGAAATTATCTCGATATAACAAAATACGCGATTATCTCGTTATAACGAGATATTAAAGCATCCTGTTATAACGAGATATGAAATGTACGGATCAAAAACAAGAAAATCTTGCGGTAATGTAATACTATAATTTATCTGGTTATTATAAGAATCTAAATTATTTAGTTAAACAACACGCGTTTCTCCGTATAACGTAATGAGTATGTTACACCCTTAAAAATAAAGGAACCAAACGTGGTTCTTCACAGTGATGCCATAGGGGAACCTTCTTTGGTTCTAC
>JAODJU010000045.1:4413011-4431291 GCA_026776725.1 Gnathonemus echidnorhynchus | reverse complement strand
GGTGGGGTGGGGGATGAGGGGGGGAAGGGCCGGAAGAGAAAAAATGAGAAGAAAGAGAAATAATAATTGAATCAGACTCTTTGTTGCCAAGCAGCAATAAAATGTTTGGCACAGTTTGCTACTCTTGGAGACACTATGACAATAGACAACTAACAATTAGGGCTTAACACAGCCAGAGAATAAATACAAGACAAAGATACCTAACGGAGAGGAGTAAATGCAAAGAATGGGATAAATACGCCAGTTTGTGCAATTGTCAGCAGTGTAATGCAGGAAGCTGGCAAAGGCACAAGACAGAAGGCATAGATCTATATCTATAAACATCGAAGGCCAGAAGGAACAATACAGAGGCTATGGGTTATAACTAAACTAATGCATACATATTCGTCTGTAGCTCCATTTATAACAGAGTAACAGTTCTCATATCCGGCAGCGTCAGGACCAAGGCACCAGCGGATAGCTGGACGTTACTCTGAATGTCTTACACTTACATTATCATATTCCTTACACTTACTTTACACACACACTAATGAAGTCGGATATTCGATAGAACATGAGAGATCGCAGGGTAAACAATGCCATTGGCATGTGAAGGGACCAACATATGCATCGTGTGATGCTTTTCTTCATTATTTTATAGCTTAGTGTAAAATTTGAAATCAATCAAGAATGGTGCTAGTCCTTATTTTTCTGAATTTTTAATTTTTGTACAGATATTTTACAACTATGTTACTTCAGGGTGCAGGTTACTTATATGAATATGAGAGCTTTTGCTGTATGATTTGGACATGGCTAGGACTGTGCGCACACACACACACAACCGCATACATGCACAGAAACATGCACACACATAAGCGCATACATGCACGCATGCACACACAAGCGCATATAGATACACACACGTGCGTGCACACAAGCGCATACATGCACACATGCGCGCAGACACACACAGGCGCATACATGCACACACATGCATCCATGCACAGACACAAGTGCATACACACACACACACAAGAGCAGTAATGAAGCAGCTGTTACCTTGGGCTGCGCTCCCAGAGTGTCAATCACCTCCCCTGTGAATCACACATACATAATCAGGGTCTGCTAATACAGAAGGTCCTGCCACGCTCTGCGTGTCAAAGCACATCGTCACGCACCACAGCTAACATGCGGCTTTCAGCTCCGAACGCTCGCAAAAATCACAGAAAGGACACTTCTTCAAAAAGGTTCACTCCACATCTCAATGCAATTGTAATTAATTTTTATATAGCGCCTTTCAGAACAGTGGCTCCAAGGTGCTTGACATGGGTTGCAGTGGTACTTTACTTCATAATTTATACAGAGTGATACACGAAACAGGTAAAAAGGGAAGAGAGAAAGAATGACAGCCAGATGACAATGAAGGAGAGGAACCAAAACTCCCAAATAGGGACGAAAAAACCTCAACACCCCCCTCCCCCACGCATGCTGACGTGTCCCACTCACCGTAGGCATGGCCATTGATGGAGCACTTGTTGAAAGTCATGATGTTCTGCGTGAGGGTGCCGGTCTTGTCGGAGAAGATGTACTCCACCTGGCCCAGCTCCTCGTTGAGCGTGGTGGTGCGTGCCTCAGCCGGGGTGTTGCGCCGCTGGCAGAACATACGACGGTCCCAGTTGATGAAGTAGCTGTGGCCCAGCCGGATGACCTCCACGCTGCCCGGTGAGGGGGGGGGGGGGGGGGGGTGGGGCAAGGTCACGACAACCACATGGACTATGGAACAAAGCCACATGCTCCAGGAGGACGGCGCGAGGTACGGAAACGGCGCATCTCTCCACTAATGGCTCGTTATCGGAGGAAAGCGAGAGCTTCATGGATGAGAGTGCAGCATCATGGTTGCTACGGAGGGCGCGAAGAAGGGAGGGCTGAAGGGCAATAGTGGATTATTGGAGGGGGCAGCTGCTGTTATTTTTGGGGTACTACATTTCTTACCTGCAGGGGTAGCTTTGAGGACACCATGTACAAACGAAACAAAAAACATAAACATCAAACAAAGAACTCAAAGCAAAACAAACATGAACGATGGGCAAAAAAAGGCCAAGCTAATCTCTGAGGTGAATTTGATTTTAAGAAATTGAATATTTATTTAGTGAAATTAAAAAGAGAAGGATCCGGTCAGTGAGTGTTTCTCCACCACTGTTCATCATTAAACATCTAACATCCAGAGGAAATTCCTCAGCTGGGCTGTCATACCTACTACTGCCACTACTATCATGGAATAAGGGAAACAAATCTGTAATGTTTCTTGGCCCTTGTGGACCCAGCCACCCCCAGGGAGCGGCAGTGTGGTCTGGCCGGCTTTCCTCAGCCGTATGGTAGCGGTGCGGTTCCCCCGAAGCCCAGCCTACCTCACGTAGAGGGAGATGGGCACCACGGTGTTGAGGATGATGACGTACGACCAGAAGGCCAGGAAGGCGGAGAAGAGGAAGTTGTCCACAGGGGGGTCCCAGGGCAGGTAGCTCTGGAACAGGGAGCCCACCTCCTTCTCCCACACGGCGTTCCCGATGGCCAGGATCACACCCATGCAGACCAGGAAGCCAAAGATCTGAGCGAAACATCCACACCGCGTGCGATTAAAGGGCTGCGGTCAGTCAGGGACTTTGCAGGGAAGAGTGTAAAAATAGGGTGTGATATGAGATATACCCCAGCCACGAGGGAGAATACAGAAAGCAAGAAAAGCACACAAGATGGGGTAGGAAGCTTCAGTGACACTCGTACCCAAAGCACCAGTGTGTTCATCAGCCTGTCTATGCTGGTCCTCTTAAACTTTGTGCGGCCGCTGTTTTGCATCAGTTTGGTGTCTGGACCTGAAAGATAATAGACACGGTATGATGGAAACGTCCAGGCTGGGTCACCTAAGGCAGTGTTTCCCAACCCGGTCCTCAGGGACCCCCAGATGGTCCACGTTTTTGCTCCTTTGCTGCTCCTCTGGACTATCTGGAGGTCCCCAAAGACCAGGTCGGGAAACACTGAGTTAAAAGGCAGCTTCCTGCAGCTCCACCATCCAGCACTAATGCAAGCACACTGCATGCTGTTTCACTGAATCTGTCAGGCGCCAGCCAGCTACTGGCTGCTGGGGGTGAGGGTCAGGTCAATCCTCCTATCAGAGCGTGGCCCGCCCTGCATGGCATCAACTGATTCGCTGTATAGAAATGGGGAGGAGTCAACGAGGATTTCAACTACCCCGAGACACTGACAGATTTCCGTTTCCTAGTGCAGAACCCTAAGAGGAAAACACTGCAGAATGGACTGGATAAAATTACAAATAAAACGTATGAATTAAAAATACACTCAGACTAGCAGGTGTGACCCTTTTACACCCAGACAATCAAAGAACAACAAATAAAAATAAAAAAAAAATTAAAAAAAGTTTAGATGTGAAAGACATACAGAAAAATAGACACACACAGGAGCAGGTAAAGAAGCAAACACACAGACACAGATATAAGCGGACATTTGTAAACAGATATGGGGCACATGCACAGGCAGATGTACAAACATATGCAGAGCCATATGCAGACATGCGCAGACACACAGACACATACTGACATGCACAGACAGACACCTGCAGATGCACAGACAAATTTGCGGACATGTGCACAGATATGCACAAACACACATACAGATATGTGCAGATAGGCACAGACACATACAGATGTGCAGATATGCTCAGACACACATGCAGACACCCATACAGATGAACAGACATGCGCAGCCGCGTACACAGGCCGACAGCGTTGTATGCAGATATATGCAAACGTGTTCGACACACATAAATAATACAATGATACATTCGCAGACGGACGGAAGTGCAGACGTATGCACAGACCTGCAAAGATGACCAAGCCGTAGCAGCTTTCGGTGTTACGGAGCACGCAGCCGCGCAGCAGCATGTTCTGGTTGCTCAGGCCGTACTTGTTCTCCCTCCAGTACAGCGTGCCGCAGAAGCGGTCCAGCTTATTGTTGGGCGGCTCGCAGATCACCTCGCCTGTGCGGAGAGAAGGACCTGTTACCCCCAGAGCCCTCAAGATCGGTCAGCACAGGCGGATGCCTAAGGCGCCATCTTCTGAGGGGGTGCCGACTTAGCAAGCTGGTGGATAAGCTTGCCAAGGGTGCCACAAGGGTTCTGACTGGCAATCCTGCCAATATCACATCAGTTTTATATCATGTCAATGGGAATACAACGAATTAAGTCGTAATACTAGTGATGGGCAAATGAAGTTTCATTTTCTGCATTTTTTTTACCTCAGCAGATGGCGCTCTTGGTTTGCCTTGGGGCATGCATTGAGTCCTTTTTTCAATAAAGAGCACCATCTAGTGGTGTCACAAAATACAGCAAATGGTTCATGAAGCTTCATTTGGCCATCACTACCTAGTACAGAAGCAGAGGTATAAAGTTCAGGGCTAATGTGATCAATCAGAGAGAAGCAAGGAGATGCTGAATTATTCCAATGAAAACTGTAGGTGTGTTGCAAACAGGGTCCCTAGCAAATATAGCAGCACTTAGCAGTTTATACACTAATCCCTCATCGTGTGTCAGCTGACATAAAGGGCGGCGAGCAGCAGTGTGTCGAGTCCCTGACAGTGTTTCTGTGTCTCTTTCGTTTGCCAGATGTTTCAGCCTCTCTGGGCTCTTTGTGTGCGACCATGGAAAATGCACACATAAGCTTCTGCTGAAGGACATCGGAGAAGAAAAGCAGGAAAACGCCCCGAGGCTTTGTACTCGACCGAGAGGAATAGAAACGGAGAGAGTCAGGGGTGGTAGAGAGGCGTCACAAGAGGGGCCAGAAAATGGACACGTCTGCCAGTGCAGAGCCATTACCGAGCGGCTCACAAACACGACACGTTTCTGTGTTTCATGTCCCGCCACTAGGAGCCGTCGGAAGGATGGCAGTGTCATCCTGTCATGGATGCCTGTCATGAGATTTTCAATTCAAGACAAGTCTGCATTTACACTTATGTAACAATTTTATTGCCTTTGCAAACTACCACAACACTTTTCATGTAGCTAATTTTAGGTTTATAATGGAATAATATACAGTAGATTTGCCGTGAGATTTCTTGCGTGAGAATCTGAAAGTGTGAGTGTCATGCCAGATGCGTAAGATTTGGCTCCCCTGGGACGGGACAGAGGTGTCACTGAGGCTACAGGGGTCTATAGAGCATGACGGCAGTGCCCCTGTGGGTTTTACTTCTTCTTCCTTATATCATGAAGATGGATGAGTGGAGCTCCTGCACTGAGCTCCACACCGCCATCTCACAGGGAGACCTTCCATAATTCTGTACTTTCCATGCTTGGTGACAGGCTGTCAGGACTCTTCTGTACAGCTGTGTGGTTCAGGTTTCTTTGCAAGTATGACATTGAGCCCATCTCCCACTACACACACACACACATGCGCACACACACACACACACACACACACACACGCACAACCTGCCTGGCCCTCTAGTGGTTTCACAGGCACACAACAGCCACACCTGTGCAGCCAGGAAACACGGCCAGACAGAACCAGAGTGACACAGAGTCATCCACGAGAAAGCTGAAATATTCTGAATCAAGCTGAGATAAAAATGATTTTGTTTACAGTTCAAATATGACAGTGGACGTCAAACGCAACATCTGAACTGAGAGTCCGTACCGTCAAACTGGGCCAGGCTGTTGGGGTCCCCGAGCTCGGAGGTGACAGGAAGTGACTGACGCACCTTCATGTTGGTCTCGCTGGAACAGCAGCAACGACAAACCCGTTAGGAGACGCAAATGCAATCAGGCCCACGTCAAAGCACATCGAATGTCAAGCCGTTCCTGTCCCTGGAAAGTAGCTGAGAAAAGGGAGCTTTAATGCAAGGGGTTCCCCGGGCTGAAGCCCAGGGGCCTCTGCCAAAAATGGGCCTCAACTAACCTTTTTTAATAAGTTTTTAAACCTAGTGTTGCAACCAAATCCATATCAGATGGGATCATCTTGCATTGAAAAATAAAGTGCTGTTTCCTATTTTGAACCAATACGGGACGCGATACGTCCTGCACTTTTGTGTATCAATGCAGAGCCCCCTGGCCAGCAATGTTTATTGTTACCCTCCCGGTTGACAACCACACCATCGCTAAAACAGCAGTGGGTTCTCTGACACCTCAAAACGCCTGTGGGATTCCAACACGTTAATGCGCCTCTGAGTTTGACTAGTATTCCTAGTTATGCTTCATGAACAGTTTTCACTAACACAAGCAAAGAGGTAATTAAATGGTTGATGGCACTGGTTCACCTAACACTGAGGTCCTGCTTCAATCTGGCCTGGTTGGGAGGGTAACGTGTGTCTATAGAAAGCGCGAGGCCAGAGGGAGACCGCAAGCAGGACCGAATACAGTTCATTAGACTGTATTTTGAATTTCCCCAACATGACTATCCCGCTTAATTTATCGGCAATAAGAACGACCTCAAAGGCCGACATTAAACTGTTACAGCTGTACAGTACTTACAATCTGAGTGGTAAAAGGCCAAAAGACAAACTCAGAAATACACCCAGCTGGGCATCAGTGGCCAAAGTGCAACTGACTGTAAGCGCTGCTGATGGGGAATGTGTCAGAGGAGCATCCCGAGGTGGACAGTTCAGGTCCAGAGAGTAAAAGTCCAGACCAAGATTTTGTTTCAATAAATCAGTTGAGTACTCTGTGACTGTGACTCTTTATACTCAATTGGTTGGTTGAAACAAAATCTTGGTCTGGACTTTTCCTCTCTGGACCTGAATTACCCACCTCTGGCAGTGTCCCACCGGGCTCTGCATCCTTACCCGTCCAGCTCTGCAGTCTCGATGTAACATAATCCATGGGGTTCGCTGCTGGAGAGCAGGAGCAGGTCAGCCTGCGGGACACACAGTAAGGTCAGACTCAGGGGCCACTCTGAGATGGTATCAGTGCTAAATCCATAACTTAATGTAGGTTCACAGCAGGAACTGTGGTTATGCACAACTAGGCAATATCAGATGTGTGTTGGTTTCTGTGTGTGTGCATTACAATCACGATTCAATACGATGCACGATTCTGAGTTCACGATACGATTTCCTCACGATTTTTTAACAGAATGAACTGCAGACAAATTTATTCAAAAATATTCCTTTATTTATCTTTCTAAACTGTGCAACATGTGTCCTTCTTAACAGTACAACTGAAATTGAATAAAATACTGTTTAAAAAAAAAAAAATCCCAAATCAAAAAAAAAATCTTCAAATACTGTAAATAAACGGTAACGCTTTACATTAACTGCACCTTCATAATGCTTTTATATTGCATTCATAAAACATTCAGTACACCTTCATAATGTATTCATTAAGTATTCAGACATCATTCATAAACATCATGCATGTATACCTTTACATCCTAACATCCTTTAACAGTTGTAATATACATTAATAACAAACATTATATAATAATAACAACAAACATTATAATTGTATAATCATGTAATGTTTGTTATTAATGTATACTAAAGCTGTTAAGGGATGTTAGGATGCTAAAATGTACTTGCATGCTGCTTATGAATGTTCTATGAATGCATAATTAATGTGTTATGAAGGTGCACTTAATATAAAGCATTACCAAGTAAACTAAGGTTTGCATGTGCAGCTTTTTAGCATGGTTTGCCCTTCTAATAATCTTCGCTCTGGCTGTGGTGAATTGAGCTCACTGTGGTGCTGGCGGGCATGCTGAAGCATGTTCGTTGTGCTATTTGTGTATGTTATCAGTCTTTTACAATGTTTGCATGCAGATTTTGTTGTGTCTGTGCTTTTCTCGCCATTTTTGTTTGTGATTACCGGAAAGCTAAAATGCTGCCACACCACCAGCCACCAGCTGCCCCCCCTCCATGACCCCATTCAACTCCTGCCCCTGCTGTATGTGCACAGTTTGCATGCTATGTGGGTTTCCTCTCACAGTCAGGCTAATTGGTGGTCTTGCTTGTTGTTAGTGTATATAGGATGTACCCTGTAATGGCTCAGAATCCTACACATGCTATCCCTGTGCCGCTTAATTAGTTGGACAAGGGATGCATAAATCGATAGACACTGATAACCCAAAGTAGAAAAGTAGTGGTCAGAATAATAAAAGCTGGAACACTGTCCACAAAAAACTGATACAAGATTAAATACAGTTTCTTAATGCACAATGTGAGGCCAGTATCTCTCTAATGAATGAAATGGGAGATACCTTAATAGACAAATAGCTGATTATATTTGCTTGCATGTGCATTTTGCATGTTATGCGAAATACCCGTTTTTAACGTTTTATAATAACTATAATAATGTTGGTCGTTTCTCAAAAACCGTACGTGATGTGAAATTTTTGAAGTTATTTCTGTGCTCAGCATCACAAAATCTATCTGGCACACTAGAACTTATTAAGAAAAAAAAAAACCATGTAAACCAGTGTAATCTGTATTTCTATGTGTATGAATGAAGATGTTGCAGATTCTTCCTTTGCATCGCCCCCTAGTGGTAATACGATATCACCATATACGAGAATAAATGTATAAATAAAAATATGCATCTCTTTAAATATTCAACGATAAACGTGTGAAATGCAACAAATTACTTATTACTTAAATATGTTTTAACTCATTTAAGAGTAACCGATAACGTCCCGTAATGTACAATGATGGAGTCTTTCCCCGACCGATATCAATAACGTATCATTATCAGAAGGCCATTCGGCTAATTAATATTTTAAAATCATTCACCTTAAGCAAATTTTCGATGGCAGCAGAATAATTCCCCAGTCAAACATTTTTCATTCTAGACCTTATCAAGATGGCGAAGTTTTGGGTTTTTCACCTTACAGGAAACACATCTTTTATGGCCATGGCCTTCACTTCCGGTTTCCGGCCGGCTCCCGCCCCATGTAGCCATTTTACATTTCTGAACAAAAAAAGGGTGAGACAGAAAGGCACACAAGGAAATAGGGGAAATTCAGCTGCCAAAATAGTAATAATAATGTGTCGAAATGCTTGTGTGATGATTAAAGTATGAAAAAAAGCGAGCGGGTAAGGAGGAACACCGGCCGCGCCCTGCTTTAGAACAGAAAAGTAATAGTTAGCCAGCTAGCCGCAGGTAGCGATCGGAGCTGCCGGACCGAGAGAATCAATTCGGGAACAGGAAAGCGAGTAGTGGAGCGGCGGCTGACATGGCGAGGCCACACTGAGAAGCGCCGTGTGCAAGCGACGAGTGGCGGCAACGTAAAGCCAGGCGGACGGGACCTGTAGTCAGGGTGTGGGAGAGCTGCCAGCCACGGTGAGTTTCCTCATTGCCCCTCGCGGGGAAAAACGGCGCGCGCCCCGGTCGCCCGTTTGGCCGGCCTTCGCGGCCTGCGAAGCAGCCGTTAAAGCGGCGAAATGACCCGCCGGCCCGCGCGCCTTCCGGCGAGTGCCGCTCCGTGCCTCATCTGCCGGCGGGTTAGCGGAGCCCGGCGCCCTTTTGAACAAACAGCGCGGCCCGGCCCGGCCCGACCGGGTTACATATAACATAGTTAACTGTGCGCTGGATGGCTGGTTGAGCTAGATGCCTTCCGTAAGGGAGGGACCCGCACGGTTGGTAAATCATAGCCGCGTCCGTATCGGTTCCACGGTCTAGTATAACCTGTCTCATCCACCCGGTCTTCCCTTTATTCTCGCTGTCAGGGCGGTGATGTGTCAGGGCAGACCCCTGTCCGCCCTGTCAGACAGGATCGCTCCTTTCTTCTGTGTCTAAAGCTTGTATTTCTGATCTGTATTTTATCATTTTGGTATCACTGTAGCAGGGATGTTTATACTCAGATTTTAATCTTTGGTGAAATTCAGGTTTGCTGCCATCGCTGACATATTGTGGGCCAGCATTTTAAGTTGCTTTTCGCTGCGTTGATGCTTTCCTTGTAGCTCTTAAGGTGTTTGTCATTACACTTGATGTTTGGTGGGAATGTGTCCTGATTTCCCTTGATCTCACGCTTATCACAGTGCATCGTCAGCCTGTTTGCACCGTTGCTGGTGTTGCTTATCCTCTGCCGTGGGGGTCCCGTCGGCGCCCCCTCTTGGCCCGAGGGCGCGATCTGCTGTCTTTGTTTCGCTCCCGTCAAGGGACCCTTTGGTAATGGTGCTCATCACCGGGGTCACAGACGAGGCTGTGGATGGCGCCATCTCGCCTGTTTCTGATTGATATTTAGCGGAGATCCTGAAATGAGCAAGATGAGAATGAGCTTTTTTTTTTTTTAAAGACATTACGGCAGCCCAGATTCTGGCAGGATAAGCAGAGAGACACAGCAAAGGGAGCAGAATAAACACTAAACTTTTATAAAATCAAAAATAAATAAATCAACCAGTGTGAATAAGTGTAGACATGGCAACAAATACAAAGTATTTGTGTGACTGTGAGTGCGCAAAATGTGCAGGTGAAATAAATCAGATGTATATAAATGTATAATGTGGTTAAAGTTAGAACGGTAAGAAATACTGCAGCGATAGATGAACCCTAATGTCCGGCAGGCACAGCCTTGGGCAGCCCTGATGGCAGCCAGAATGCAGCACCCACCAAAATATTAGGACCCTTAGCCTAATGTTCCTTCACACACCTCGAAACAAGGAGTCCTCCTTTGCAGACACTCCTCTGCACCAGATCTATTTCATGGAGTGCAAGTGAGGTGTCGCTCGCCATGGCCGAGAGCTTGACCAGAATTCTTCCCTCTACCACTTCCTCCGGTGGGTCAGAGATGATCCCCCAGCACTCAGCTGATCTTCCCGAGGAGTTTCTTCAGTCTGCTGGTGTCTCTGAGCTTCATGCTGCAGCTCAAGATGGCAGTCTGCTCCTGCCAAGTGCACTAAAGGACCTGAGCCTCCTACTGTAGCTCTGTTCCTTCTTCTACAGAGTGTCTCACACCAGTTGTTGTCCAGGAGTCCCCCTAGGCAGATGTAGGTCGGAACCATCTCAATGTCTGCACCATGGGGACAGGAGAGTCTTTGTCCTCATCACAGGAGTAAAAGAGAAAAATTGAATTTTTATGAAATGCAAAATTTAATTTACTTGACTTAAATTAACAAAGTCTGTCAGTGCTGAGCTTGGAATAAAGCTTTTAGCTGAATTTATTTTCATTCACGTTTTTCTTCTCAATGGAAATGCTTTAGGACATTGTAAGTTTGTTTTAGTTGGAGTTTTCAGTGATGCTTAGTGGTCCGATGTTAACATTTTAGATTGCAATAAATATCGTCATTTTGTAAAAGTTACTGCGGCAACCACAACTTCTAATCATGTTCTTTGTTTTCACTGCATCCTGGGCTTATTTTAAATTCATAACTGACTGCAGAGGAGCTAGTGGGGGTGGGGGGACCCAGCACCCAGGGCTCATGGGAAAGGGTGGGGGGTCTTTTACTTTAAATATCACAGCTTGGGAATGTTTAGAACATGCAGTTTAGCTGCAGTTATCAGGATTGTCAAGTTTCCCATGCAGATGGAATGACAGGAATGTTACGTATGTTGCTGTTTGATGTTTCTTTGCTCAAAGCTGCAGGTGGCCCAGGTCTATAAATGTGTGCGAGACAGCAGCATGACTTTTCACATGAGGTTTTCTGCATGTGTTGTGTAATATTAAATGCTTTATCTTTTATTATGTTCCAGTTATGTCCTTTTCAGATTCTGCAAAGGACATTCACTGTCATTTATGAGTGCTGAATTCTATGGTTATTGGGACGCCTCTCTGACTATTCAGGTGTCTGTTATGTTTCTGGCTTTCACTGCAGGCATGTGTTTCTGCGTTGGTAAATGCTCCAGCTTTTAAGCACTTCTCTCTGTTTGCTGAGATGGCCATCTCACATTTTATATAATGCCGGCCTGTACTGTTCAGCAGGAAGCCACTGTACTGTGATGGTCAACAGGGAATTTTTATGAAGTGCAGTAATGACCTTAGTGAGCTTTTTTATTGTATGTAAAAGCGCCTGCAGACGCATGTATCTCCCTACTTGGTTTATACATGCCTTGACTGAATTTATTTCTGCGTGGGTTTCTCCACTGGGTGGCGCAGTGCTGTGAGCACTGGGGAATCAGTGGTGACACTCCGAGGGCTTGTTGCAGCACATGACAGTTGACCTAGGGCACAGTGACGCTGGTGTGTGTTAACTTAAAGACAAACCTAGTGAACCCTCAAAACACGATTGGAGCTTTTGCAGGCACAGGAAGCCGACCTTAGCAGCTACACCATGATGACAGTTGACCCCATTCCCACAGGAGCCAGCTATGCCGTCCAGCGCCCGCACCGGGAGCCTGAAGGACCCAGAGGTGGCTGAGCTTTTCTCCAGGGATGACCCAGAGAAGCTCTTTGTTGACCTGCGGGAGATTGGGCACGGCAGCTTTGGGGCCGTCTACTTTGTAAGGCCTGTGGGGGTCTGCGGGGAGGGGGCTCGTGTTCTTTATGTGACCCTGCATGTGGGAAAAGTCAGCCTGCTGATCCGTGAATGTGGCTGCCGCTTCTTGCTTTCTCGCAGGCCCGAGACATCCGGAACAATGAGGTGGTTGCCATCAAGAAGATGTCATATAGCGGAAAGCAGTCCAACGAGGTGAGCACGCGCCCCGCAGGCTGGGAGTCTCCGTGCTGCTGCTGGCTCTTTTTGAACCCTTTCTGTCTCCATAGAAATGGCAGGACATCATCAAAGAGGTGAAGTTCCTGCAGAAGCTGCGTCATCCCAATACCATAGAGTACAGGGGGTGCTACCTGAGGGAGCACACAGCCTGGGTGAGTCCCACACCTCCTGCCGTGCGCATGTGTGCGTGCGTGTGGTCTAACTTGCTCTCTCCCCGCACCAGCTGGTGATGGAGTACTGCCTGGGCTCTGCGTCTGACCTCCTTGAAGGTGAGGCGCTTTCTGAGCTGCTTCTCTTGGCTGTTTGCCGCCTTTCCCTTTGGCCAACGCTGGACACATGTTTTTCAAATTTCACACAGTTCACAAGAAGCCTCTACAGGAAGTGGAAATAGCTGCTATTACCCATGGTGCACTGCAGGGTCTGGCATATCTGCACTCGCACAACATGATTCACAGGTGAGCCATCTTGATGGGCATCCTGCAGTTGAATGTCAAACTTTGATGAAGTAACCCTAACCACCCACCCCCACCCTCCAGGGATGTGAAAGCAGGCAATATCTTACTGACAGAACCTGGTCAGGTGAAGCTAGGGGATTTTGGCTCCGCCTCCATCGTTGCACCTGCCAATTCATTTGTGGGCACCCCCTACTGGTGAGTATCCCCTTCCTGGCAGGTGGGCGTGGCCTCTGGCAGTTGGAGTGACATTTTGTCTGAGCTGTGTTGTGCCATATGAGGTGTTTTGAACAAAATCTGATCATCTGATCAAAAGGCTCATTTATGCCTTCAGCACCTGGGCAGCTTGGTGGCCTTGAGCAAGTTATTAATTTAAGGATTGATACCTTACTAATTCTTCAGAGGGCAGAGTGTCTGTCTGTGTGTCTGTTTGCGTGTGTTTATGTGTATGCGCATTCTGACTCCTCCACTTGACCCAGGATGGCTCCGGAGGTGATCCTGGCCATGGATGAAGGGCAGTATGATGGAAAGGTGGATGTCTGGTCGCTGGGAATCACCTGCATTGAGCTGGGTAAGAGGGCGTGTGGCATTCTCCCTGTCTCTGTCTCTCTGTCTCTGTCTCTCTGTCTCTGTCTCCCTGTCTCTGTCTCCCTTACTGTTACCCTGCTGTGGCATGCTCCCTCTCTCTCTCTCCCTGTCTGACTGCATGCTCTTTTGCCAGCGGAAAGGAAGCCCCCCCTGTTCAACATGAATGCCATGAGTGCCTTGTACCACATTGCACAGAACGAAAGCCCCGTGCTGCAGTCCAACCACTGGTGAGCATGTCGCTTCCCATCAGGTGGCGTCCCGATTCTCGGCTGCCCGTGTCTCCACTGTACATCTCCCTCTGCTGCTCAGGTCTGACTACTTCAGAAACTTTGTGGACTCCTGTCTGCAGAAGATTCCCCAAGACAGACCTACCTCTGATGTTCTGCTCAAGGTGCGTCTCTCTCTTTGTCAGTCTGTCTCTCTCCCTCTACCTGTCTGTCTCTGTCATTCTCCATCTATTTGTGTCTGTGTCCCGTAGAGAATGGAAATTTTAAATTTCTTTGTTTAAACTTCCAGCATCGATTCCTGTGCAGAGAGCGCCCCCTCTCAGTCGTATTGGACTTGATCGCGCGCACAAAGGACGCTGTACGTGAGCTAGACAACCTGCAGTACCGGAAGATGAAGAAAATCCTGTTCCAGGAGACGCCCAATGGGCCAGCGCCGGAGGGCGGCGAGGAGGAGGAGGTATGCAGTGGGGTTGCCCTCTTCTGAGCGCATGAGGGAGCGCATTTCCATGTCTGACCGCCCCGCCCCCTGTGTCTGTGCCCCCCAGGAGGCGGAGCCGTACCTGCTGCGGACGGGCACCATCAACAGCATGGAGAGCTCGCACTCGGTGCCGTCCATGTCCATCAGCGCCAGCTCCCAGAGCAGCTCAGTGAACAGCCTGGCGGACGGCTCTGACGACAGCGGCGAGATGGCTATGATGCAGGAGGGCGAGCACACCGTCACCTCCAACAGCTCCGTCATCCACCGGCCCACCGTGAGCCCCCCCCCCCCATCCATTACATGCTCCCCATGCCCTCCAGTGCCTACTTGCCTTGACCACCGTATCCCCCTCACACCTCCACAGGGTCACGACAACATCTACGACGACCCATATCAGCCCGAGATGGACACACAGCACCAGCAGCACCAGCAGCAGGCGTCATCCGCAACTCGCCGGCGCACCTACTACCAGAACCCAGACCACTTTGCCACCATCCGCACCGCCTCTCTGGTAGTCATGGCAACAGCCCCCCCGTATGACCTTTGTCCTGTGGCATCTCTGTGACCCCATGGTTACTCTTGTGTCGTCCCCTAGGTGACACGGCAGATCCAGGAGCACGAGCAGGGCTCCGCGCTGCGGGAGCAGATGTCGGGGTACAAGCGCATGCGGCGGCAGCACCAGAAGCAGCTGATGGCGCTGGAGAACAAGCTGAAGGCCGAGATGGACGAGCACCAGCTGCGGCTGGACAAGGAGCTGGAGACGCAACGGAGCAGCTTCGCCATGGAGAGCGACAAGCTGGGCAAGAGGCACCAGGCCATCCTAGAGAAAGAGGTAAGCCAGCAGTCCAGGACTCGGGGCTGGTGTCCCACCGCTGCCTGCTGACCTTCGTCTCGTATCTGCAGACAAAGGCTGCACTGGCAGAGGAGAAGAAGTTCCAGCAGCACATCCTGACCCAGCAAAAGAAGGAACTCTCCACCCTGCTGGACTCCCAGAAGCGGCAGTACAGGCAGCGCAAGGAGCAGCTAAAGGAGGTACGGAGGTGCAGGTCTGCGTACGGCTCTCAGGGCGGTCTTCGGTCCAATCGGACAGACCTGACTGTACCGTACGTGCAGGAGCTGAGTGAGAACCAGTCGACCCCGAAGCGGGAGAAGCAGGAGTGGCTGGTTCGGCAGAAGGAGAATCTGCAGCAGGTGCAGGCGGAGGAGGAGGCAGGACTGCTGCGCAGACAGAGGCAGTACTACGAGCTGCAGTGCAGGCAGTACAAGAGGAAGATGCTGCTGGCCAGACACAACCTGGAGCAGGATCTGCTCAGAGAGGTATGTTGGACGGTGGCCAGCAGGGGGCATGGTGGTGAAGGCTCCATGTAAATCTGAATGCATGTACCTGTCTCCTAGGACCTGAACAAGCGTCAGACGCAAAAGGACCTGGAGTGCGCCATGCTGCTGCGGCACCACGAGTCCACGCAGGAGCTGGAGTTCCGGCAGCTGGGCCTGGTGCAGCGGACTCGCGCTGAGCTGATCCGCACGCAGCACCAGACTGAGCTCACCAACCAGATGGAGTACAACAAGCGGCGCGAGCAGGAGCTACGGCAGAAGCACGCTGTCGAGGTGCGGCAGCAGCCCAAGAGCCTCAAGGTGAGACCAGCGTGGGTTGTATGTGGAACAGGGGATACGATGTGGGTGTGGACATGGGGTTGAGTCTGTGATGTGAATAGCAGGACAGGGGGACTGTGATGTGGGTGGCAGGACAGGGGTGAGGACTATGATGGTAAAGTGACAAATTCGCTGAATCAGAATTTCTCTTCAGTCCAAAGAACTGCAGATCAAGCGGCAGTTCCAGGACACGTGTAAGATTCAGACCCGGCAGTACAAGGCGCTAAGGAACCACCTGCTGGAGAGCACGCCCAAGTCGGAGCACAAGGCCATCCTCAAGAGGCTGAAGGAGGAGCAGACGCGCAAGCTGGCCATCCTGGCCGAGCAGTACGACCACTCCATCAACGACATGCTGTCCACACAGGCTGTGAGTAAGGCAAGCGACCCCCCCTCCCAGCACACAGACACGAAGAGAGGCAGGGATGGCCCCACCCACTCTGGGGGCGGCCACTAAGTTCTCAGCTGACCTGGGCTCATGGTCAGGCAGGAGCTAAGAGAGGGGGCGGTCTACAGACCGCCTGAGGTAGCCGGACGGTGAGGCCATGAAGTTGGCTGCCCGCAGCATGCTAGAGGCTACCCCCACCCCACTCGCCGCCTCACCCCCCTCGTGCTGATGCCGCCTGCCCCGCCCCCTCTTCTCCCCTCACAGTTGCGATTGGACGAGACACAGGAGGAGGAGTGCCAAGCACTGAGGATGCAGCTGCAGCAGGAGCTGGAGCTGCTGAACGCCTATCAGAGCAAGATCAAGATGCAGACGGACTCGCAGCACGAGCGGGAGGTCAAGGAGCTGGAGCAGCGGGTGTCCATCCGCCGGGCGCTGCTGGAGCAGAGAGTGCGTCTGCTTCATAATCAGTAACACTGCTCAGCACATTTTACTTTGTCACATGCATCACAATAGGTGAATCTTAGTTTCTTTGTGCTAAATTCTTAATTCTAATTCTAAAATCTTATTGGGATTTCCTTATCAGTCAAGGATTTTAAATGACACAATTAAATTCCACTTTACATACATTTACAGTATATGTCCAAAGTGACTCATCCAAAAAGGTGGAAGTGATTTTTCTGCTGCACTCAGAAACATCCCTCTTAAGGGTCCAGCATACTGAGACTCCGCCAGTCTTGATATCATTTTTCCCTATCAGAGAGAGAGAGCAGGAACCTCTCAACATGTCCAAATGTTAGTCTGTAAATTCATATTTATAGTACTTTAACAAATAGAAGTAAAATCATTTTTCATAAATTTAATTTTATTATGCCCATGCATTCTTAATAGGGAATGATATACTATCAGGATAACCTAAAAATGATGGCACTCAAAAACTACAAGTGCATGTCTGAAATCGGCAGAAAAAGTACCTAAAAGGAGATCCATTGTTGTTCGGTGACAAAAATCTTTGATCTCTCTCCCCAATCGGCCCAGATCGAGGAGGAGATGGTGTCCCTGCAGAACGAACGTTCAGAGCGGATCCGGTCGCTGCTGGAACGCCAGGCCCGTGAGATCGAGTCCTTCGACTCAGAGAGCATGAGGCTGGGCTTCAGCAACATGGCGCTGACCAGCATTCCTGCTGAAGCCTTCAGCCAGGGCTACCCCAACCCGCCCCCGTCCTCCTCAGGGGGCTGGCCCTCACAGCCCGTGCCCCGCTCCAGAAGCCACTGGACCCATGGCGTGCACCCCCAGAACTCAGGGGCACCGCCTTCTTGGCGGAGTCAGAACAGCTGCATCGAGGCAGGTGGGGTGGTGGCGTTGTCGACGTCCTCGCACGGGCAGGTGGGCCGTGATGGCGCTCACTTCTCGTCGTCCTCTTCCTCTTCGGCATCCCACCGACACCACCATCACCTACCACAGCACCACCATCACCAGAGCACCCCACACCTGTACCGGGAGCGTGAGTGGGCGGCTGGGAGTGGCCACCTGTCCCATGGCCACTCCCATTCTCGACACCTGTCCTCCCACTCTTCCTCCCAGTCCCTGGCGCTTCTGCCCCCGCCCCCACCTCCACCCCCTATATCTCTGTCCTCCTCCTCCCCCCCATCTTCCTCCTCCTCCTCCTCTTCCCAGGGGGGAGGTTATGGTGGCAGTGGAGGAGGGGGGCTGGTTGTGAGGGGGCCCAGTTTGATGGCCCTGAGGAACAGCCCCCAGCCTCTACGGAGGACGGCCTCCGGAAGCGGAGCTGGTGGGGCGGCTGCTGGTGAGGGCGGGCTGAGTCGGAGCACCTCGGTCACCTCCCATATATCCAATGGCTCCCACCTCTCCTACTCAT
>JAODJU010000045.1:4392061-4403736 GCA_026776725.1 Gnathonemus echidnorhynchus | reverse complement strand
GCATCAACATACACACCAAGGTCTTTCTCATAATCAGCTACCTTTATTTCAGTGGAACCCATAAAATATCTGTACTTAGATGGATGGAGACCATCTGTGCTGCATGTGTCTGATTTCAAGCAAGGTTCAAGTACAAGGAATGAGTCCATGAGTGTAGCCATTACATTAAGCCACTGTTAAAATCACTTCAGAATGTTTTCCGTTGCTGATTAATAGGATCATTAGCTCTGTTATACTCTGTTATACGTGGGGCAGCATGTGGCTCAGTGGGCTAAGTCTGTGTGTCTGTGATCAGAAGGTCACCAGTTTGAACCCAGCAAATTTCAATAAAGTATCAATTATTATTATTTATTGAAGCCCTGTTTGAACGTATTTGTCAGTGTGAAACGCAGACTGGCTGTGAGTTCTGGGTTCCATTGGCAAGGCCTGCTTCACTCGTTTTATTTCTTGGCATGGCCCTTGACCATGTGCACAGTCTGCAAGTGTCTCTGTTAACTCCTCTTGTTTTCTCTGGGACCAGGTTTCACCACCTTGACGTACCTGCGTGTCCACGCTCAGAAGCACCACGGCCAGGAGTGGAAGGAAAGCGAGGGCCAGAGGGGTGGTTTTGGGGGTACCGGCCCCGGGGGGGTTCTCCTGTGCCAGTTGTGCGGGGTGCAGTGCAAGACCCCCACGCAGCTGCAGGGTCACATGGGCACACACCGCACAGCCCAGAGCGACCCACAAGCTGCCACCAGTCCTGTGCCACCCACCACCTCGGCCCCCAGCAGCACCGTGTCCCTCACAGGTGCGGTGGGACTTCTGGTTTCGGACTGCTCTGGGATTGCCCCCCAGCCTCACAGCTAGCGGGGCTGGGGGGGTGGAACGAGATGAGAGAAACAGGAGGGTGAAGCCAGTCACTCGCTAGGAAAAAGATCTGGGCAGAGGTGTGTGCACACTCACAGGTGAAGCACTAGCTGTTGCTGCACACAAATTGCGTGTCTTTGACATGAGCTGTGTTCTTCATTCTGCACTCACACCATTCTCCTCTGTAGGCTCAGATAATTGATACTTTATTGATCTCCTTGGGGAAATTGTCTTTACACCTCCCTCAACTTGCTCTTTTTTGTAAAGTAAGTTGTGCACGAATGGCAGCCTCCCATAGCAGCACTAGGGAGCTGGGGGTTAGTGGCCTTACTCGAGGACCCGCAGACGTGCTAAGGCTGGGTTTGAACTGGCAACCTTCTGATTACAGGCACACAGGCTTAGCCCACTGAGCCACACACTACCCTAACTGTTGTTAGGATGTTAAACCACACAACATGAGGGTCCTTCTCCTTTATTGTTACTGCCTTGTTTTTTCACTTTTGGATCCAGACTCAGCCAGTTAGCGTAGCATAGCATAGCAGATCTCGCTGGCCCATCCATGAACCTGTCAATGCGATGACGTCACTGGAGCCCGGTGGAGGTAGTGACAATTGAGATGGAGCTGTGCTGGATGGTACGGACTCAATCCTACATTTGGACCAAACCTGTTCTCTCGGGAAGGCTTAGCAGGCAGATCTCTGACTGATGTTCTTTCTAATAAATATTTGATAGGTAACTTATGTCAGCTACTCTGGTCTACTCACAAAGCAAAAATGATCACTTCAAATAATAGAGAAATCGAAGTTGCATTAGGATGACTTCTTATTGAAAGGGACTGCTTCCCCTGGCGAGGTACCAGTTGATAACTAGTTAGGGCTTTGTTAAACATAGTGTAACTGACTTTTTAATATATATATATACCTGTATATATTTTAATGTAGCGTCTGGATTTTTTTTAATGTCTTGTACTTCGTCACTGACTGCTTGACTTGAGGGTTGCTCCCAGCTATGATGGTAACGGTCTGCTGGGAGAAGAATAAACAAATAGACGTTAAAATACATTTAAATACAGTACATGGTACCAGAAAGCCGACGCTTCATTTTTCAGTCATTAACAGTGGCAAAAGACTGTGAAATGGGAGTCTGGGAGTGAATTTGATCAGATCTGTATTCAATGTAATCTGTCCACCTCTGTTGAAATACTTTAATGGGTTGCTGACTGGTACTGTGCAGTACTATTTTACCCTGAGCTACGCTACACTATTATCAGTAAATTGAAAATACGGAGGACCTACATAAATTTACCACATGTCTGTATGTACATACAGATTTAAGCTATTGTCAGTTGCCTCCTTCAGTCATTGTTCTTATTGATGTTAATTTGTTAGCCTTAAGTTAAAATGAACAGAAAAGTTATATTGTGAATGTGTGTCAGGATGTGTGACATTGGTTCATCTGTACCTGTTAATGCTTGTTTAATGCCACTCCAGTGTTTGTGTTGCTATAATATTATGTATTAATCCCTGTATATATGAACGCTGCATCAATAATAATAACATTTACACTGGGTTGGGTGTCTGGCTGCATCCTTGCACAGAATCACGATAACGGATAACCAATCAAGGCTGCACCTTCGTTGACTGCCTTGTCCTGCGCCCAGTGAATCACACAGCATCACGGCGGCGTGTTACCGGGTGAAACGATTTATGCAGGGCCAAAATATTTCCCAGATGTACCTCCCCTTCACCCAAAAAGCAAAATAACGCAGTAATCCGTTTCCAAACACTTCTGCGATACACGGAACCCTAACAATTTGCCTCCATTGTTTATATTGGAGGAACCCCTCCCCCACCGCTGTTCTTTAATCTTTCGCTTTTTTTCCTCCATCCCCCCCAACTTCTCCTCCCACCATCACTCTCCCTCATATGCTGTCGGCCACTCTTGCACACAGCTGATTTTGAGGGAGTCCGGGAGATTAGTGTGATGAAATGAAACTAGTCGCGGATCGCCTGAACGAGCTGCTGCTGGAGTGGGGCTGTCTGTAGGTGCGTCTGTACCCCGCCGCAGTACGGACGCCTCCCATTTGCAATTTACTGCAGTTTCGTGTCGTTTTTAGAGGTATTCAGGTGGAAGCGGCTCGACGTTTTCTACGGTAAAAAAGTAGGTCATTGGATCCGTAACTTGCTATCCAGAGGATGTCTGCTTACAGAGCAGGATAAGATCTTTCTAAAATAACTAAGGACACTTAGCGGTACCCGGGTCATCTGCTGCGGGTAAATAGTATTTCTATAAGGGTCTAGTTCTGACTGGAACAACGCGAAACTTGCTCGAGGCTAGTGCTAGATGCTAACAATGCGATAATCACGTTAAATATCATACTAAACTGTCAGTTTCGAGCGTCCGTTAGCTTTTGACAATGGCGTGACTGGCTTGTAAAACAACCGACATGGATGCTCTGGAGCATTTCTTCAGCCGCGCCGTCCGCAGATGAGTGTGCTGTGCCGGGCGTTAGCTAGCGGTCATGGCACCGGCTAGCTAGCTGGCTCCGTGGAGCCCGATTCAGGCCGGCCGGCTGCCCGTGCGGCGCCGCAGACACAGACTGTGCCTTTCGGGGAGTGTCTCACCCTGATACGCCGTGTGGCGACTTTTAAAGGACCGTGGATGTGCCATTCGGCTACCTCGCAAGGCTAACTAGCGTTAGCGATGGGCCATTGTTTACATCCGCTGCTTTAGGCTGAGCGGCCAAGCCGCGGCAGACGGCCGTCTTGCAGAAAGGATCGACGTGCCCCTGCATCGTTTTACCGCTTGTAATGTACAAAACGTCGGCGTGATTTAATCACTGGCTATTTAAAATGGCGTTTCACGGTACTAGCCGCCAGTCCGTGTGCGGCAACTTGTTTCCGGGGGCTGATTTAGGCCACAAATACTTCTGCGTCAACTCTTCGACCGGCACTACCTCGGCGGGCCTCAGCGCCACCCCGAGCTCGAGTGGGCCCGCTGCGCCAGCCGGAACCCCTCGCCACCCGGCTGCGCTAGGGGGAGGTACGGGGGGAGGAGCCGCTGTTCCACAGCCCCATAGCAACACCGCTAGCGAGGTGCCGAGCCCCGCTGAAATGGAGCCAGATCGACCTATTGGATATGGGGCTTTTGGTGTGGTTTGGTGAGTAAATTGAGTATTCAAATAAATTTAAATGTCTACATGCAAATAGGTTCTCCATCTGACCTCATTGACTCATTCGTGCAAGTGTGTTTTGCATGATCTTATTTTATGTGTCCCAGGATTTAAGAACACAGCAATATTACTGTGAACACTTCGTCCCCCAGGTCAGTGACAGACCCCCGAGATGGGAGGAGAGTGGCTCTGAAGAAGATGCCTAATGTCTTCCAGAACCTGGTGTCTTGCAAGAGGGTCTTCAGGGAGCTAAGGATGCTCTGCTTCTTCAAACATGATAATGTGAGAATTCGGGCTCTGTGCCATGTACAGAAAGGGGGTAAACAATATAGAGAAATGGAGAATAGCATGCTGTAATGTGCTGTGTGTTCCTGGGTATCCACGTAGCTAGACTGTATACAGCTTAAGAGCTGTGTGTGCAGCCAAGTAAGGGTGTAGATATGACTGTGCTGTTTCTGCAGGTTCTGTCAGCCCTTGATATTCTTCAGCCTCCCCAGATTGACTGCTTTGAGGAAATGTATCCTTTGCTGAGAAGCCCTCTCCCATGTTTACCTGCCTTTCTGACTGTCCTTTTACTTGCAGTGCTAAGTTGGGTATATGTTTCTCCCTGCTGTCCCTCTTGACAGTCTCCCCACCATGGCGTCTTGGGTCGTATTTTGTATGCAGTGGCAGTATGTTTCCTTCACCTAGGCCTCACAGCTATGTCATTACGGAGCTGATGCAGAGTGACCTCCATAAGGTCATTGTGTCCCCACAGCCACTCACCACAGACCATGTGAAAGTTTTCCTTTACCAGATACTCAGAGGTGAGGCGATACACAAAGCCTTTGAGGGTTTATCAGATCCACTTGGTTATTTGGGAGATAATTGAGTGCAGATTTAAATGTGTCAAGTCTGCTTTATTTCGCTGAAAGTGACATTTGTGGGTTTTTAATCAGGTTGAACTTGGAGCATCAGTTTTGGGTTTATGAGCCAGTCTCTGGTTTGGGGTTAAAAATAAACCAGAAATAGGTCACTGCTATATTATACAATAGAATTCTTCATCTGTCAGAATAATTGCCTGACCTTCTCAGACATTAAGATTGAAGTCCTTTACAGAACTCCATTTTAAGCTGAACCGTGCTTCAAATGCTTAGAGCTACAGAGAATCCATTATCCTTCTGCTGCAGTGTTGTGTGTGAATCATTGTTTATAAGTGATGTTGAGTAGTTTCTGAAAATAAGTACATCTTGTGATCATTTAATATGGTTCTTGGTGATGTACGGAAATCAAAGGATGTAAAGCATACTACTGGATTTCGTAACCTTGTATGTGAAATCAATTGAGGCCACATCCTGTATAGTATGCAAGTGACGTGACGTTAATGGTGATGCTACCTTGGTCCCCAGGGCTCAAGTACCTGCACTCTGCTGGAATCTTGCACAGAGACATTAAACCTGGGAACCTTCTGGTCAACAGCAACTGTCTTCTAAAGGTACTGTTCTTGGCATGACTCTACTATTGTCCTGCCAACACACCCTAAAACTTCATTTTGAAAGTGTAGGAGAACACTCCTGAGTGTCCATATAGTCACTTAGCTGCTCCGTTCTAAATGCTATAATGGGGTCCTCGTTTCACGCAGTCATCCTGCTGACTGACATACAGTGGTAACTATAGCTTTATATTGAGTGTAAACGCAATGTCACATCAACTTCACTGTAAATCACATTCCTGTTTTGTAGTGAAATGTTATTTCCCAAATCATCCTGTGGTCTCAGATATGTGATTTTGGACTGGCCCGGGTGGAAGAACCGGACCCATCTCGTCACATGACCCAGGAGGTGGTGACACAGTACTACCGGGCCCCAGAGGTTCTTATGGGCAGCCGGCACTACAGCGCAGCCATCGACGTCTGGTCTGTGGGCTGCATTTTTGCTGAGTTGCTGGGACGGCGTATCCTGTTTCAGGCCCAGACCCCCATCCAGCAGGTACTTCACAGGTTGGGCCGGGGTGTGGGTGGGTCTCTTGGTTTCTATCACAATAATTTAGTAAACAAAAATATGGTGAGTGTGCCAATGGTGACACCCTTTTAGTGTATGACATGCCACATGCAGCACTTTACTTTTCTGCTGAGTCCTCATGATGCCAAACACCCCCCCCACCCACCTTAGCTGGACCTCATCACAGATCTTCTGGGCACACCCCCTTTGTCAGCCATGGCATCTGCCTGCGAGGGGGCACGGGCACATATCCTGAGGGGCCCCCAGAAACCGGTGAGTGACACACACACACACCCAAAGCCCCATGGCTCTGCCTACTCTGGATTGTTATGGATACTCAGTTGGGACAGGCTCTTTGCCTGACGTAGATGTGATCCTTTGTTCTTAAGATTGAAGACCTTTCACTGGCTTGTCCAGAAAGCATGTTAGAAAGTTTATTTACTCAGACGCACCCCAGAAAAAAAATTAATAGGCAAGAAGTGTAGTAGTGAAGAATGGTGAAACTGATCTGACACATACTGCCCCCCCTCAGCCTTCTCTGTCAGTCTTGTACATGCTGTCCGATGGTGCTACCCACGAGGCCGTTCACCTGCTGTGCCGAATGCTGGTCTTTGATCCTGTGAGTAATTAATTAGCTGGATTTAAATGCTTTTGTGAGGGGGGTTGTTAATCAGCTCTGCTCTTTTGCACTCTTCTTTCTTTAAATCTGTCTACACGCTCCGCAGGTCCAAATTGTTTTAGTCCCGGTCCTGACAGCTTATTGTACCATCCACCAGGCCAAGCGAATCTCCGGCAGTGACGCCCTATCGCACCCCTATCTGGATGAGGGCCGACTGCGCTACCACACCTGCATGTGCCAGTGCTGCTACTCAGTACCCAGTGGGCGGGTCTACACGCGTGACTTTGAGCCGTCAGCTGAGCGGCCCTTCAGCCACAGCTACGAACAGAGCCTGCTCTCCGTTTGGCAGGGAAAAGGTGCGTGGGCCGCGCTGCTGTCTGAACCATAGGACCACAGCCTTCCTGACACTTGTATGTCTCCCTCCCTCAGAGCTCATCCACCGCTTCATCACTGAGCACCAGCAGGGCAAACGTGTCCCCCTGTGCATCAACCCCCAAAGCGCCGCCTTCAAGACCTTCATCAGGTAAGGAGGGGGCAACACCTGTCTCCACAGCAGCATCCAAACTATAAATGCTCCCTGTCCATTGAAACTGATCTGTCAGTGTCCATATTGCCATACAATATCCATGGTACATTATCACCCATGACGTCTCTGGCCATGGTGAAACCCTTCTCCTGTTGGTAGGTTGGGGGGGGGGTAACGCTCTATCCTTTTTCAGGTCCACAGCTTGGCATTCCTCCAAAGTATCCAGGAAAGAGGAGAGATGAAGGGGGCAGTGAGGGAGCAGAGGAGTGGGAAATGATGATCGGAAGGATGGATGTGGAATAAGATGGTAACTGCTTTTTGTGCTGCTTCTGCCATGAAAGTGCACAGCTCACTAAACGGACAAGCTCAGCATCTGGACTTGGAACTAAACTGAGTGCAGGGATGCCAGGGCCAGCGTGCCAGGACTGGAGTGCAGTGCTGGGGCCACTGGCCACTCTCTCAACTCAGCTTTGACCCCTTTACTCGCTGAAGTGTGATTTGTAAGCAACCTGTGCTGTGAGTAGCACAGTCCTTTGTTGTGCTGTGTGCTGCTGTACCTGCCTCCTGTGCTTCACCCCATGGCCATCTGGCATGTGACATGGAGGACCATGACATGGTCATGCTACCATGTGCTATGCTGATGTTTCAGGGCTGCATTTCTCCATCTCTGCTTTCTGGCTCATTTCACTGATTAAATTTGCCACTCGTTGAGAGATGTACTGTTTTGAAGAAGGGACTCTTTAAATCTGTGTGACAGATTTAAAGGGGAAGATTTTAAAATGGAGTATTGGGGAGTGGCTGATCACTGGCGTTCACTGTGCTGAGGTGTATCTGAGGGTCCTGTGGCTCATTCTTAACACTGTTAGTTGACTTGGCATAACGTGTCAGGCCATCTTGTATCCTGGAGTGAAACCTCTGCTAGTTTGGTTTTTATAATACATTTTCTTTTACTCTCTAAATTTAGTTGTTAGGCTATGGTTGTGGCCATGTGTTTTAATGTTAAATTATACATTCATGTAATCAAAGTCCAATGAAAGCATTCTGATGTACTGATGCTGTTTGTAATATTTTGCTGACGTATATTGAACTCCGTTGTTCGGTATATGGAGGTAACATTTATTTTGTGGTTTGTGTGTGTGTGTGTGTGTGTGTGTGTGTGGGTAGAGCATAGGAGAACATACAGCGCAAAACTGCTGTGAATTTTGTCATTACCTCAAAGCTCACGGGATCAAACAAAAAACCTCCAAGGAGACTGGCTTGTATATGCAATACTGGTCTTGTTCTGTACTGTACTGTAATATACGCTGTGCTGAGCTACACTGTACTGTAAGGCTTCACTCTCCCTGACACTGAAGATTAGAGGAGCCACGGTGACAACAGGGAGCCCGCAGGGGGTAACGGGTGGATGAGATGATGGAAAATGCTGCTGACTGTTCGTTTGTGGCCTGGGTTACAGGGCTCCTCTTCCCCATTGCAGAATTTGGGCCAGGTACACATGGTTGTCCGCAAATGCGCCAGGGCGAGCTAACCTGTTTATGAAGGACCTTACCAGCTATCATCAGCTGGTGGGGGATTGAGGAAATTTTGCATGTCATGCTGCTGTGAAAACAGCACTGAACTCCATTCCCCACCAGAGGGGGTTATGGGTAAAGTGTTCTGATACTGAACGCAAACATTTTATACAACTACCCTTCTTCAGAAGGATCTCCTAATGGTTTAATTTGGCAGGTGTGCAATTGGAGTTTTAGCTATGAACCTTCTATAGGATGTGATTTAATTATTTCAGATATTTGTACATTTTTTGTTAGTTTTAGTTTGTCTGTGAATCTGTAATTTCAGTTTTGTGAGCAGTTTTGATTTTGATTGGTTATCCTACTTTGATATTTTGTATGGGGGTGGGGTGGGGGGTGAGCGCAGAAGAAGATGGGAGAGTGGTGTGTGTGTGTGTGTATGTGTGTATGTGTGAGAGAATTAGTGGGGGGGGGGGAGGAAGGAAAGTGGCATAAAGGAGGGACTCCAGTTTTAGAAATGACCCTAGATGTGACACTTTTTGTTTCCTTAAAGAACCTGATAGTTGTGTTAAGATTATGATTCTGATAATGAACACTGTTTTTAAATGTTTGTGATATTTTCTGTCTTGCCATGTAAACATTGTTTTGCTTGTTTTATCAACAAATACTTGAATTTCTTAAGGAAAGGATTACAGAGTGAAGTAGTAAATAAAAGAATAGACGGTGAAGACTTTAAGATGAGTTTCTTGATTCTTGTGTCCAGCAGTTTCAGTCCTGGTAAGGTTTGGGATGCCCTAAAGGGGTGTTGGCACATCCAGTGTGGAGTTGTCAATGGCCACACAGATTTAGTTTCAGAGTAAATCATTCAAAAACATGCCCAGTAGTTTATGGGGAATTCTATTTTGTTGATCATTAGCTGGAGTCTTGGGTTTAGACGGTATGAACTGTTAGGCTTTTCCACTAACGTCAAGTTTAACTGACACTAGTACTTAACCTGGATTTCTCCCATAAATTTACCCTACTCTACTGCAGCATTCAGTGATACTTCTGAATCCTATACACATATTTTGGAAATGAGATATCAACATGTGGTCCCAGTACACAAACGAAGTACGTGTCCTGAGTATAGAGCTTCTCCAAAAGTGAACTCATTACACCTCAATGACATTACCGGAGGTGCAAATGAAGAATCTGCTCAACCGTGGTAGGGGGAGGGGGGAATTCCCGTTGGTATTAGCACCGAAAGGACGCCGAGGAAAGGGTGACTCACTAATCGTTCTAGTGGCAAGGTGAGTAGTAGACATTTTGGTTTTTTGCAGCGTCATACCTATGCTGCCACATATATGGTACCAAATCAACCCCCGACCGTGACACCGCACCAGGTAAACCCTCCTCAGGGTTCCCCGCCCCCGTCCAGCCGCGCTCACCTGCTCTACTCACCCGTTTGTGTTCGGTCGGTACATGCGATACAGTCCTTCACGATGTCGCATCTCTCGTTGTGGACACGTTTATAATGTAATAATGTAAATTATTGTCAGGGGGTAATCTAGATACAAAGGTTGATTAAATTAATACGTGACGAGATAAGCGTTGACCGCGCAAAGCGATGCTGAGGTAATTCCTTATTCTGAACATACCAGTACAGGAAAGTGTCTACGCCCACAAATAGCGAATAGCCAATCGCCAATAGGCCAATCTCATCAGGTCACTTTATTTTAACTTTTAATTGGATAGGCCAATCGTCAGTCAATGCGATGACCAAAGAGGAAAAAGAGGCACTGTTGTCGCCATCCTGTTAACCCAATCGGCTGTTGGTTGCTAGGAGCGGCGGCGTATATTTGAAAGTAAAATAAATCCAATTTGGACACCGAGGGTGCAGCGGAGGAGGGGGTGTAAAGGATGCGGTCACACGGTGAATCCTGCGACGGTCCACTGTGACTGCAGTCATATATATATATATATATATATATATATATATATAAAATGTGTGTACGTACGGATTACGTATTACATTTCCAACACACATAATCAACGGTTGTTCTTGCTCGCTGACTCTTTAATGCACTAACTTTCACCCTAGTTGGGAGAGAGGGCGCTACAGTCATCCCCAGCCGGGCCGTATTGACGTCTCCTGGTTCTCCCTCATTCTAAAGCGGCGAGCCAGGTGAGAGTGTTAAGCCAGGTAGTGCCCCGACGCGAGGTACCGACGCCCCCGTTACCATTAAATCCATCGGTTGACATCGGTGAGCCCTTTTCGGTGAAAGGGAAGCGGCTCTACAGCGGAGCGGTCGTCGTCACTTCGGCTCGGCATTGGATGAAGCCCCCCCTCTCGGCATTCACCCCCCCCCCCCCTCCTCATTTGTTAGCTAAACGACGGCGGCGGAGGGGAGGGGACAGAGGAGAGAGAGAAAAAGCAGGGCATGCTGCCGTGAGCCGCGGAGACGGATGGGCAGCCCGGAGGTGCTTGCTTTAGCAGCGCGTGGGGGTACAACACGGCCCTGAGCGTGTGAATAAATAACATTTAAACCGAAATAACAGGCAGCGAAAATACATCAGCGCGGGGCCGCGCGCGGAATATGCGCGTGCCATCAAAGCGGCCGGCCGAAGCGCGCGCGCCGTGCGGCTGCCGGATGCAGAAGCCTGATCGATAACGGAATGGTGGCGACGGGCCGGACGGACATGGGCAGAGGAGCCTAAGCGCCGAATCAGCACCGAGAGCTGGCGAAGAGCGCTACGGAGCGGCCGCACAGAGCCGCAGCCGGACGCAGCGCGCTTTAAGCAGACCTCCCGTCGGCTGGCGTTTTCTCGAGCCGCTAAGGATTCCCGATCCAAAACAAAAGGTAACGGCGATTTCAGTTAAAACTGCAGCCCACGTGGACTTAGCTTTGGGTATAGCCGGGAGTCCGAAAACTGTTGGCTAGTGCCCGGTTCCGATGGGCCGTGGAGCGTATGCCCCGGTGCCGCTGTCCCCGTACATGCAGACCCCGTGTATACCCCCCCACCCCCGCCGCCCCCATCTCCC
>JAODJU010000045.1:4358457-4372889 GCA_026776725.1 Gnathonemus echidnorhynchus | reverse complement strand
GGTTCCTTTAAATCAGAGCTAGATAAGATTTTAACAACTCTGAGCTATTAAGTTCTCCCCAAGTGAGCTTGATGGGCCGAATGGCCTCCTCTCGTTTGTATAGTTCTTATGTTCTTATAAAATCTCCATTGAACCGGTCGCTGTCTGTGCTGTGACCCCTGCACCCTCCTGAACACTTGAAGATCACCTGATTGTGTTAATGATGCATATGCTCACGGAGCACATCTAACCACAAGAGAAAAATCATTTTAAATATTACCCATGTGAGATGAAGATGCATGCCACTATAAGATTATTATAAACAAGTTTATTAGAAAGACAAAGGAGACATATTGTATAAAAGTATTATTTACAAAATCAGTTGTGCGGCTTTGAATGCCAAAGCTGGCTTGACTGGGTTGGAATTACCCAAACCCCCCCCCCCCCCAGAAACATACATTGGCAGGGCAACACTTTCTGGTGACGAAAGGAAGAGGCTGCTGTCTGGCACCTTCTGGCCTGTCCATTAACAGCCCCGTCTGCCCTGCCCCCTGCTTCCCAAACAAAGGGCCGGTGACCCAAGCAGCTGCCCGCTCAGTAGCGCCTCTGTCTGGGGGAGAAAATGGCGCTGGGGTCGCTGTCACGCTCCCTCTCCTTTTCCCTCTCCTTCTGTGAGTTTGGGGACAGGGACGCCCCTGCATCCCCTGGCCGGCCCCTCTCGCTCCTGAAGAGGTCACGGCCTGTGCGCAGAATGTGCTCCTCCATCTTGCGGTGCCTCTTCATGTCGGACAGCACCTTGTCCAGCCGGGCCTCCCGGCGCACGGTAGAACGGCCTGAGGAGCCTGCAAAAGAGTGGGGTCAGACCATGGGGACCAAATACATGCTTGGGGGGACGTGGGTCACAGGGATCTTGGCACTAGCATGCAGATCCACATGACAGCAGACAGCGGAAGTACCTGGCAGTCGGCGCCTGTTGATGTAGGTGTTCCTGGGCGTGGCGAGTGCAGGCTCGTCATCAAAGTCAAATTCTGTGGGACTGGGGATCCTGAGGACAGATGAAAGTGTTATGCACCATGTGCCGTACTTGGCCTGTGGAGACCAAGCCTGGATTCTCATTTGTCTGACTCCCCACCCCCACAAAACCTCCATGCAAAGTGCTCCTCTGCAATGCAAAGCTGCATGCTGCCCTGCATTTGCATGGAGCCCCAGCTCTCCCCCCTCATCCCCCACACTCACTTGCGCTGCCGCTCCTCCTTCTCTCGCTCCTCCTCAGAGTCGCCGGCGTCTCTTTCAGGTGAGGGCGTGTACTGTGGGGTGAGAGGACGCCGCGGCAGGGGGATCCAGTTCAGCTCCAGACTGTCCCCCTTGGCTAGGATCTCGTACAGGCGCTTGATTTCCACAGGCGGAGGCGTCCAGTTCTTGGGATCCTCTATTTCCTCATCACTGCATGGCACCTCCCATTCCTCCTCTTCCTGTTCTGTATTTACACCTTCCTGCTTTCCATCATCCTTCGTCATTTCTTGATCATTCCCGTCCTCCTCTGTCGCTTCTTCCTTGTCACTGCCTAAACCGGGTGCGTAAGGAAGTACATTAGCGTTAGATTAACGTTCAAATGCACAGCGACTTGTTAGTAGATACAATTACTGGTGTACCTTTTCTTTCTCCATCGTTCTCTGTCTCCTCATTTGTTTCGGTCTCCTCTTCCCCCGGTTCGTCTCGTTCTTTGTCTACTTCCACCTTCCCCTCCCTCGCTGACTCCGTTCCCTTTTTGTCCCCGACCCCCAGAGATTCCAGACCCTCTGCCACAGACTGCATCACCTGGCAGAAGAGGGTGACAGATGCATGAAACTGTAATCAAGGACTGCAAAATGCGTCTAAGCCCCAAAAGCAAAGCGAAGACGACATTACCTGTGGCCGATTAATAACTAGATAGAAACAACATATACTGCCTACCTACCGTTGCTCAGCTTGGACTTAAACGTACAAATAAACAAACAATATCGGAACACAAACAAGATCGATCGCTATGAATGACATTTATAGATGTAATTATTCCGTATTCACTGATGTTTACAACTTGAAAATGCCATTTTAAAATAAAAGCATAAATATCACATGAATTTTTACATTTGGATTCGTGTAAGAATTAAATTATATATTAAGTGATAAATACCAATGTTTCTCGGTTTTTGATAAGCAGACCTCTAGTTTCAATCGAAATGTTATTGTAAAAGTGCAGGACGCCGTCACGTTATTTGTGCGTCGACAGGTGTGATTGGTGAAAGATACGTTCTGGACAGGCGCTTTGCTTATGACGTTTTGCGCCGTGATTGGTCGGCTATAGGCAGCAAAATTTGAAAATTATTGTTGGAGAGGTCCCGCAGCGGGGAAATTGTGTAGGGCTGTGGGAATTATGGTTTAGATAAATATTCATAGTCTTCCCCCTTTTAAATTATTTTTTTTAACATCGCGTTCCAGATTTTCAAATATCGGTATTATAAAGCCCCCAGTTGTGAAGAGCCAGCAGACGGTGAGTGTGCTTCGGGTCACCGAACGAGTCCTTCATGGGAGGTTTAAAGGCCTATGGATGGCCGGGTGGGAGCTGCCGTTTGAGATGTAGAGCAATACCGCTGCATGTCTTTGTTATTTGATGTAGCCACGAAACTACTGAAACTAATTTGCTACTGTCTTTATAGACTGGACACCATTACTCTCGTTTCTCTGTTTTTTTTTTTTTTTTTACTGAAAGACATTGTGCTTGCGGATGTGTAATAGAGGGTCTGTGATGGTTTTTGCATGTTTAAAAATGTAAGCTTTTCATCAGGCATCATGGCATAATAAAAGCGGTAACCCAATTAAGTATTATAGTATTACAGAGTATGTATTGTAGTATTATAGAATTAGTATTATTAAGGAGAAATGTCAGATAGGCTTGCTTTATTGACATGACCATAGGAAACAAAGCATCCTTGGGGAACAAAACGCGTACGTATAGGCAGAGTTGTGCAGTAACGCGCTACACGTACTCGGTCACACTTGAGTAACTTTTTGTGGAAAAGTATTTTACCGATTTGTTTTTCCAAATGAGTTCTTATTAGAGTAGAAAAGAAAAAAGTGTACTTTTTGCTCCGTTACATTTGCCTGAATTGATCTCGCTATTCGATTCTTTCTCCCGCATCTCGTCGTTTCTGTAAATTCTGTATTCTGGACAATTTCAATTTGAGTAGTAAGAATGATAATTCCACATCCGTAATTACAATGTGATTTGGTAAAAGGACAATTCAATATATCTTCAAATACATTTTGACTAGTAAAATTACATTTGAGATCTATAATTACGTCATAAGTATAGTGATTCAACTCGTCACGCATACAGAATAATTCTCGATATCTTAATATTTTGACTAAAATAATTATTTTAAACATCTGAATTACAGTTCGGACTAGACCAATCTGTTGTGCATGACGTGACTAATCCAAAACTACGTAGGCCTAATTTAAAAATGGTGGTTAACATTGTGCACGATATTGAACGAAGGTGCCATGAAATTGAAAGAACTTTCAAAATAAAGGGGTGATAAATAATAGTGTAAGTGCTTTATTCTGTGTTTATTGACTCATTACATTCCATTTTTCCAACATCTGTTTCCACTAATTAACATAATTGTGCCTATATAATATGTTGCTGAGGGTATTAACTGCTTGCAGTAGTAATAGTAGAACGTTTTTCGCGCTTATATATATGCGCATGTATGTGACTTGGGAAGTTGTGGTGCACACCGGAAAAAGGCACTGTGTATTTCTTATCCTGTGTCTACCGTTACAGCCCTTGTCTTTACTTTACATGTAGACCTGAAATGCTCTTCAGCAAAATCAGATTTAAAATCGCGATAGATACCGAATCGGCAAACGTCGATAAAACGTTAATTCCCACTTAGGGTACACAGATCGTTAGTTATTGTCCGCGGTTTCTGCTATCCGCGGTAGGGTGGAGCTTAAACAGAAAGGAAAAAAAATTCTTAGCCCGTATCTAGTCTTTGGTTATAAGGTCACTGACTTGAATAAGTGCTACCCCACCTTCTGCATGACCATTCAGTGAGTGGCTCAGTGGGTTAAGTCTCTGTATCCTTGAGTAGAAAACCATTGGTTCAATCCCTAGCATCAGCAGAACAGTCACATATCCGTGGGCCCTTGCGCAAGGCCTTTGAGGTGCATCCATCTGCAGTGTCACAGCACCATGACATCATGACAATTTCAAGCCAAAGGTTCTGTCCACAGTTTCAGGACAGAACTTACATGATCAGGGGGAGTTACAAGATGTAAAGATGACAGATGACCCAGTGAGTATTTATTGTTGTTTAGATTATCCAGTCACAGCAACTAAGAGCTGAAGGATCTTAGTTGTTACTAGTCAAACAGAATATCTACAAACACTGTGCATGTCTATGGGTTTATACACAGAAGGCATCTGTGTAGAAACATAAACATTAGGTTTCGCAATGCACTTAAATGAGAATAAAAGAAATGAACATTAACTGCCAGACATATAATAATAGTAACAAATATTTTAAAACGACAGCGTAAACAACAGTAAATGCTTACGTGTCATCTGCTGTCTTTACATTTTGTAACCATAACCCCCATCACACATGTTCCATCCTGAAACTGTGGTAGTAAAACTGTTGGCCTAAAACTGTGGCGACATCATGGTTCTGCAGCTCTGCAGATTGATGATATTGAGGCCGTTACCCCCACTCCAGAGCCACATTGGTTGACCCTGCGCTGTAACCCCCAAACTATGGAAAGCACAATGAAAGAGAGAAATTCCAGTGTACCTGTACTCGTACTTATGCAAATGGTCAATAAAGTATTTATCATTAATCACACACACATGGCATGAACTGTCTCTGCCACTTGCTGGTACACCAGTGCCTCCCACAAGTCTGGGCCCACACTGAAAAATGCATGCAGAAGCTCCATCAGTTCAAACAGTGTCATGGACTTTGCTGAGATGAAATCTTTGAATTTCTTTTCCACAAATGACTGCACAGTTATTCATTTGATATGATCCTGCTCAGCCGGCTCAATGTAAGCCTCATTTGTTATGGAATTTACCATCTGTCTCTTGGTTCCTGAAGTTACTGTGCTGTTGTAAAAGGGTAAACCTGCCAGTTCAGGTAAGTGATTGGAAAATTTGAGTGATGGAGCTTTTGATATTGCTGGATTGATTGTGGAATAGCCAAGAAGTGATTTCATCAGTAGAAAGTCACTATGGTGCACTGTCTGCTAGAAATTTTGTGGTTCACGGTGATCCAGATGTATTTGACGGATCGGGTATGACTGATCCATGTACGACAGAGAGCTCCTATTTCATGTTAAACCTATTTGTACAATCAATTGCACGACAGCTCTTTCCCATTTTTTTCCCGTTTATTGCGCCATTCAAAATGAACGCTAACGGTAATCACTAAAGGTAAAAAGATGTTGGTTGTGTGGTGGTACTTTTTGCAGGTTTATTTTGCAGTCCAACATCTTTATTATACATAAAGATACGTCGAATTTATACAGATCACTTACTCTTTGGTCGTATAGTACTGAAAAGCCAGCATCCAAACAAATGTTTCACCCGTCATCTAAACCCTGGTGATGATTGCGCATGTTATATAATCGCGATTACATTGCGACATGATCGCGACAGCCCTACTCACAAGTTCACATGATACTACCCAATATACAGTTGCTAGGCCTATTGTCAGTTAATTAAATTTAAAAAAACTCATCGACGTGTGTGGCTAATACACATTTATTACATACACATTATGGAAAAAGGTATTGGGACACACCTCTTAATCATTACCACTGATATATAAAATTAAGCACCTAGCCATGCAGGCAGGCATTTGCCTAAAGAGCTCCATGAATTCAAGCATAGTACTGTCATAAGTCCGTTTGTGAAATTTCTTCCTCACTATATATTCCGCTGTCAACTGTAAGTGGAATTATTTCGAAGCGGAAGTGTTTAGGAACAACATATACTCAAAATTCAGGGCTGCCCAACCCTGCCCCTGGAGATCTACCCCCCTGCAGGGCTTAGGTGCCACCCAAATTTGACACGCCTGATACAGATAAGCAGGCCCTTCAGTAGCATCTCATTATTAAAGACAGCTGTGTTGAAGGTGGTGGATAGGTCTCTGTCGGTTGGTCTGTCGGTTAGTCTGCTCACTAAGTGTGGGCACATCTGTGCCCTTCATCCCAGCCTGTGACTGTGTGAATCTCCTAGACATGGCCCAGCGTGTGCCCGTGAGCGAAGCCTGTGGTCCTGCGGCCTCCAAGCGGGTGTCCCGGGTTCGAGTGGCAGTGCGTCTGCGGCCCTACATGGAGAAGCAGGACGAGAAAGCCGAGGGGCCATGTGTCAGGGGCCTGGGGCCACAAAGCTTGGAGATCGTTAACTGGAGGAATGCCACAGAGACCCTACAGTACCAGTCAGTGTGATCTCTCTCTGTCTCTGTCTCTCTCTCTCTGTCTTGATGAAAGCATCTTAACAGGTCCTGGCTTGACTTGTAGGTGAGGATTTGGTAGCGGATGCTGACAGGAAGTGTCTCCCTACAGATGCCCGCCGGCTCCCCCTTGTGCCGGCCGGGACATGTGGGGAGGGGACAGCCAGGCACGGTTGGGCACTCAAAGCCCGCGTGTGGCAGTGATAATGATCCCTTTGTGTGCGGTGATGGCAGCAGACTGAAGCTGTCCCCTAAGGCCTCTCTGTGCCGACAGGTTCGATGCCTTCCATGGAGAACAGGCAAGCCAGCAGGAGATCTTCCTGTCCTCGGTGAAGCCCATCCTCCCTCATGTACTGAGCGGCCAGAACGCCAGCGTCTTCGCCTACGGCCCCACGGGTGCAGGTATGGCGCCCTCCGGGGGCCGATGGGGGTAATCTAATCTCCAAACTCCCTAGTACAGGGGTGGGCAATCTTATCCGCAAATAATAATCTAATCCGCAAATGCAGAAGTTTCACTACAGCTCCCTAATTAGGTCACTAATTAGAGGACTGATTGGCTGAAGAGTCCTCATACCTGGGTTTGAACAGCTGACCTAAAGGTTACTCCAAAAACCTGCATACACACCGGCCCTTTGCGGATAAGATTGCCCACCCTTGCCCTAGTGTGAGGCAGGGGCATCAGTGACAATGCTGTGCCTTGTCCCCTATCCTGCAGGGAAGACGCACACCATGCTGGGCAATCCTGAGGAGCCGGGGCTGATCCCACGGGCTGTGCGAGAGGTGTTCGGCTTGGTGACAGAGCGTGAGCGGGAGTCTGCAGATTGGGCATATAGTGTTGGGATGTCCTACCTGGAGATCTACAATGAAAAGGTACTGGGGGGATTTAGGTGGATTAAAGTGACGCACGTTGGGTTAAGCCGTGTGGAGTGTTTGCTTGCTCCAGACAAACTGAAGCCTGGCATCAGGTGACATCACCGCTCTGCTCCTCACACCTTGCCCTTCAGGTGCTGGACCTGCTGTCACCAGGCAGCACAGATCTACCAATCAGAGAGGACAAGGACAGGAACATCGTGGTCCAGGGCTTGACCCACACGCCTATCGACTCTTTCTCACATTTCCATGCCCTGTTCGCCCCGGCCAGCCTGAACCGGACCACTGCCTCCACTAAGTTGAACCAGAGGTCCAGTCGCAGCCACGCCATCCTGCTGATCAAGGTGCTGTCCCGCTTGGGCTGCAGGGGGCAATGTCCAGTTGATGTGTTGACTGAAACCTCCCCCCCTCCCCTTGGCAGGTGGTGAGGAGTCTGAAGAGCCCCCCCTATAGGCAGCAGATGGGAAAGTTGTACCTGGTGGACCTGGCAGGTTCGGAGGATAACCGGCGGACGGGAAACCAGGGCCTGCGCTTGAAGGAGAGTGGCGCCATCAACCTGTCGCTCTTCACACTCAGCAAGGTGGTGGACGCACTGAATGCGGGTGGGGCTGGCCGCGTTCCCTACCGCGACAGCAAGCTTACACGCCTGCTGCAGGACTCGCTGGGGGGCTCTGCCCACTCCGTCATGATCGCTAACATCGCGCCCGAATACAAGTACTACTTCGATACCTTCAGTGCCCTCAACTTCGCTGCCAAGTCCAAGCTGATCGTGAACCGGCCCTTTGTCAGAGAGGCCGTGCCCAGCTGTGCCCCCACCGTGCCAGTAAAGAGGCCCCGTGACGAGCAGGGGCCCAGGGCAGCCAGCGAACCCCACAGGAAGAGGTCCAAGGAGGGGGCCGGAGACGAGCACGATGGGGACCCCGGACAGGGACGGCCCTGCAGGTGTGTGGGTGACCATTTGCTGACAGATGCTGGCAGGAAGTGCACCCCCGAGCTGAGCTCATGTCCCCTCCCTTGCCCCCCACCCAGCCCCCCGGTGTCATCGGTGCTGGAGAGGCTGTTGGCCCTGGAGAAGCTGATGATGGGCTCACCGGAGCGGGAGAGGCTGAAGCTGCTGAAGACGGTGGCTGAGTCCCGCAAGGAGATTCAGGCAAGGCGACTCTGCGTGGCCATGAGCAGGGCACACACCGACACGCACGCACACTCGGAGCCCACTGACCCTCCCACCCCACAGGAGCTGAGGAGGAAGCAGCAGGAGCTGGAGAGCCGGGCCCTGGTCAAGGCTGCCCCCCCCTTCCACAGGAAACAGTCCACCGCAGCCCGGCCCAAGAAGCAGCAGGCTGTAGTGCCCCCGCTGCAAGGTTAGTTGGTGCCCCCTGCTGGAGAGCTTCGCCATCACACTTATCTTTGTGTTCCTGTTATGATGGTACTTGTCCCTTGCTGGTGCTCCATGTCTATGCCCCTCTCCTCCTCGGCCGTGGGCTCCCTGCCTCAACAAAGTTGCTGCTGCACACTCAGGACGTTTAAAGTGTCCTATATCGTTGTCATGACGACCCATCTCCCTCAGTGTTGCAGCCTGTCCCACCCACGTCAGTCTGCAAGCCGCTGCTGTGTGCCAGCGTGAAGAGTCAGCAGGTCACAGAGGTCAGTCAGTATACCTGCGTCTCGTCGTATGCAAGTGAATTTCCTGAAGGTGATTCACACCCTGGCTCCCCCTACAGGCTTTGAAGGGGAAGGAGAATAAACAAGCAGGCTCATGTGGCTCAGAAGGAGACTGGGCGTCACGGCTGGACCCCACAATGCTGGAGCGATCCCGGCAGCAGATCCTCAATGTGCTCAACACTGGCACCCTGAGGGAGCTGAAAGAACTGCAACTGATCGGCGACAAGAAGGCTAAGCTAATCCTGGGCTGGAGGGAGATTCATGGCAGTTTTGCACAGGTATTGCCTCCTGCTGTTCAGCCTGGCCCCCTGTGAGCCTGCAGTCACACTCTGACATGCCTGATGTGCCTCCTGTCCTTCTTTGTGCAGGTGGAGGACCTGCAGGGCATTGAAGGTATCACAGCCAAGAGATTCAGCTCCTTCTTAAAGGTGAGCTTCGCTGCAGCTGGTTGGCTTTGAGGGGGAGCTGTCTGAAATGGTCTAACCTCCTGTTTCTGCTTCACAGGCCAACGTCCTCTGCTCAGTTGGGAAATAAGTGTGTGTGTGTATTTTTTTTAATTTTATATAATTTTTTTATCGCATTTCTGAAGGATACGGCTTTGGGGGAGGGGGAGTCTCTTTTCATTCTCTTATGTCAGATTAAAATGCCCTTCGTGTTTTATGGAAATATACATGGTCATTGTGCAATTTCTGTGGCAGTTCACTTGTCCTATGTTAAAGAACCCTGACCTTTATGATCTCTTTACATGCCAGTGTTATTCCCATGCCAAAGATGCTAATCGGGCAAAAGGGTGTGTGTGCGTGTGTGTGAGGGCTGCTATTAAAGGTGGCTGTGTACTTCAAACGACGTCTGGGTTAAAACTAAATCAAACATCAGCGAGAACAATCTGTCCCACACTTAAAACGATGCCGCCGCTTTTTTCATTCAGTGTCATGCCACAACCCTGGAGGGAGCAGTGTGTTTTTGATGGATCAGACCCACATACAGAGTGCAGACAAACCTATTATGGCAAGTGCACAAGTCATTTAATAAAGGAGCTGGAAGTTGTTCGACTAAAAAACCAACGGCTACTATTGGTTTGACACTAGAAGTGGCACAGATAGGGATGCCAACAATTTAAACGACACTCACGGTTACACACTAAAACACATGCATTGCACGGCATATCTACTCGGTTACAGTTTGACGTAAATGTGCATGATAATTTGCATAATTTACAGATACGTGTGGTGTGATGCAAAGCATACTGGTAACTGTGTAATTAGTCCGGTTAACCAACCCCCATGGCGTCACATTTATCTTAGCCGGTCGTGGACAGTGGATGGGATCACAACAGAGAGTTTGTCTGGAGGACCCTGCACAGTTGGTGCGTTGAAATGATCATTGCAGTGGTAATGGGTTCTACAACGGTGTATTGCTAAAGTGGCGATTCCATCGATTTCATCTGAAGTATATGGCCACCTTTATATGAACAGGTGACGGTGTTGTATTTCAGTCACCTGTGGGCTGGGACAGCATGTCAGTAAACAGTGTTGCAGTTGGAAGGAGGAGGCAAATGCGATTACAGCACATTGCCACACCCACCACACAGCAAACCACCTTGGGGATGAGAACCTGAGTGCAGCCATGCAGCGGGTCATACCTCAGCACCACACCAGTCCAAATGGACCAACGTGAGTTTTTCCTGGTGGCTGGAGTGTCAATCCTGCCACCAACCCCCAAGCTTTCCTGCAAGTTGGAGGACCTCCTTATAGAGCTGGATGTAGATTAACGTCACAGCCAGGATGAAGCAATTGCAGGTTAAGGGCCTTGTTCAAGGGCCCAACGGAGTAGGATCACTCCTGGCAGTCTCAGGATTGGAACTGGCAACCTTCCAATTGCTGGGACAAATCTTTAGCCTCGGAGCCACCACTCTGCCCGACAGTTGGAAGGGATGAAAGTTAAATACGTTGAATGTAAATGTAGTTCTGTCCCTGGTTACGAGTAATACAGAGCACTAATGGTGCCTTTGATTAGCATCGCGGTAGCATCAAACAACAACATCAATCAGGCAATGGATCTCAGTATGTGCAACGCGCCGTGGTATGCCTCACTTGTATGTCGCTTTGGACAAAAGCATCTACTCTGTATGTAATACTCACTGTTTATTTTCTGTCTGCTGCCAGTGATTAGATATGTCATATTTATGTCTTGTGTATAACAAGCCTCCTGGCAGAGTGCCAATGCAGCTTGATGTTCTACTCATCAATGGCCCCTCCCCCTTTCTCATGGCTCCGCCCACCATTTTCACAAAACTCCCCAGGGGCTGCTGCTATGCGCTACAGTAATAATGTAATCATCTGAAATGCACTCCCCCAGGGGAGCCTTAATGTGTCCGAGCTGCTGAATTAATGAAGGACCCCATCCCCACCCCCATCCCAGTTGAGGTTTCAAAGCACCCCCCCTCCCCCAGCACTGAGAATTTGATTGGGGTCCACTACCTCCCCCCTCCACACCTGTCGCTTTTTATCTGTTTTTCTCTAAATGACTACAGACTGACAATATTCAACTTCAAGTTTTTTTTTTTTATTCCAAATGTCATTATACCTCCCCCTCAAAGACAAAGAAATTAAAATTTAATGAGACTCATATACACAAACAAATGCATTAATATCAGGAGGTGGGTGACGTGCAGTTTACGCACAAACACTGTGGCTCCATATCAGCATAAGGGGATAGACCTGAGATACACCACATCTGACTGCTGCTGTTAGGCCCACACCTCAATGACATCACCATCATCCATGTCCAGCTGTGCGGGCGTCTGGCTGGGAATCACCTTAGAGCCGTCAAACATGAAGTGGACTTTCCTCTGCGAGCTGGCGGCCATTTGTGAAAGGTACTGGGAGAGGATAGAGCCAAGGGGGGCCTCCTGGGAAGGGAGGGAACAAGAGGTGCATCACGACTACAGAACCACACATAGGATGGTCACAATCCTGAGCCCAAAACCAACAGCCCACTTACATACCTTATGGATGGAGAAGTCTTGGCTGGAGCCCTTGTCTTTGCCCTGCAGGCGCAAGGTGATGATATCACCGGTCTTTTCTGTGTCTACCTCATCCTGCAGTACCACACAGTCTGAAAGCAGGAGAAACAAGGAGACTGATAGCTGTATATAGATTTTAGTGCAGCGACATATAAACACAAACCCCTGCGTCAGGAATTTAGAGGTTGTAGATAAGGGTTGCTGCTTGCTCCAAATGACATGCAGAAGAAACGATATCGAACACGTCAGCGAGAACGATCTGTCAAATACTTAAAATCACATTAACATACATACTTGTCTGCTCTATGTCACACCTCAGTCCTAGAGGGAAGAGAATGTTTTTTGACACAGCAGACCCATATACAAAGAGCAAATCGTATGCGTTTATTCAATTACATCATTTTCTTCTGAAGTATTCCACCACCTTAAGTGCTACATGGAGAACAGTATATGATAGCTGGCGTAAAAAAGGGGTTAAGTCAGAATCCAAGAGGAGGGGGAGCCTTGTCAGGTACGAGGGGGTCCTGAATAAGCGGCTCTATACATTAATATAGAAGCTTAACTTATAAACTAATGATCAGTCTTAAATATACAGTATGTTCATTTGTTGCCATGTTGTGTTGGCACTTTAAAACAATATAAAATAGGCTAAAAATGTAATCAAAAACCCTCAAATGTTGAGACATATGTAAACGAAACATAAAAATGCATCAAAATGGCTGATCACTACAAGTAATATTCTTCTTTATTCATTTGTAATAATCTATTATATCATCAAGTAATTCACAGAGTGCTTCTCAGACGTCTTACCTCTAGCAGATGCTAGTAAGTGAAGTTTTGGCGGCAGTTTCGTTAAGTGAAATAAGTAAAAACACAGAATTCAAGGCATCATGCAGGAATATCTAATCCACTCAAGGAGTCAGAGGGACTAACAAAAATGAACATTAAAACTGATGAAAAAAAATTAGCACAAAACTGATCTTTTATTAGAAAGTTCACTTTAGATATTTACTAAATTTTGGGACATTATCACCAAAGGTTAACGCTGAAGGAGGCGGAGCTGCACTCCGGCAAGGTACGATTTGGACATGAGGAGGCAGAGCTGGGCTTGAGAGTCGCACATTTTTTAAATATTTAAAATGGCGGCAGAGATGAACATGACATTAGAAAAGACAGAATCCGACAGTTAAAAGACAATCATTAGCAGGTCAGGCTGTGTGAAAGAGGCTCTCACCGATGATGTCAGCAATTCCCAAGCCCAGCACACTGGGCGTGCTTTCAACAGGAAGCTCTGTGTCATTCCTTAGCAGCAGGATACGCTGGGGCGGGACGCTCAATTTGACGGACATCTGGCTCACTGCCGTCCTCAGGGGACTCGTCTGCAATTGATCCCCCTGGCTGTTAACTGTCTGTACAGGACGGCTCTGAATGTGCTACACAACCATGTGATAAAACACGTGATGAAGCCTGCAAGCAGCCCACAGACTTGACCCCTTACCGAACGAATGGGGACCTTGTGCACATCGGCACGGTATCGGATCTTGAGCGATATCTCCCTGGCTTTCTCACACTGGGCCGGAGCCGAAAGCCGGTCAGACACCACAATGATGTCATCGTCGTCACTGTCGCTGAGCTTGCCTCGATCGGAGCTCGTCTCGCCCGAGTCACCAGGCAAGAACAGCGAGTCCAAAGCGTTAAGTTTCCTATTGATCTCTCTGGAAAAAAGAGAGAGGAAGAAAAGGACAGGAGGTGAGTGGTGAAACTGACGAAGACGGCGTACTGCAGGGTGAAAGACAGAGAGAGACGGGGTCCAGGCTGCTTGTAAAGAGTGTAGACGCTTCGCGTGTCAGTACAGCCTGAAAAATTACCTTTACCCTTGATTATTCATATCACCATCTGAGTTATCATCTGCTCACCGAATCTTACAACTCGCTCGGGTGCTGGCTTTGGCCACAGGACTCTGGGGTGGTGAGGGTGGAGATGGAGACCGAAAATGTCCACTTGGATAAAAGAAAAAAAACAGAAAGCAAAGGTTGTTAGGCAAATCATCGGGAATGGCAGACGCACTGGGCTCAGAGAGCGGCCGCAGCTCGCCCCCCGGGGACGGCCATGTTCCTCACAGCTGTGCGATAGCTTCAGACTCTTCCTCCGAATCTGAAAGGTCGATGCAGACTGGCTTGTCTTTCTTGCTGGGGGGGGACTGTGACCCAGGCCAGATGTTCAGCTCTCCTGCACCATCGCTGACTGGAAGGAAGAGGATACCCTCAGAGGATCACGTGATGCCATTACAGTCATACCCCCAGAGTCTCATATGATCCAAATCTGACGACGCTGAAGTTGGCTCCTTATTCGCAGCTCCTTATTCGGATTTTCCGGTCCACCTTAAATGCTTCGCAGCC
>JAODJU010000045.1:4330886-4358357 GCA_026776725.1 Gnathonemus echidnorhynchus | reverse complement strand
TGGGCTGCGAAGCATTTAAGGTGGACCGGAAAATCCGAATAAGGAGCTGCGAATAAGGAGCCAACTTCAGCGTCGTCCATATCTGCAAGTGTGTTCAACTTTAGAGGCAGTAATGCAACAAACCTCCAGCATATTTACACCCAACAAAGCAGGCTGGCTAAAATATTCTCCAGACCATCACAGATCACGGACCTGTTGTCAGATCACGAGTGTGTGTTTACCTGAGGTGTGAATGGGGATAGATGGGTTTAACTTCAGGCAGCTGTTCACCTGAATCCACAAAAAGAAACTCCAGTAAATGACAAACCCATCATCTCTTATTGCCAGTATTCATTTCACTTACTGGTAAGGTAGTTCTATATATTAACACTGCAGGTTTTGGTTCATTAATCCCAGGCAATGCGATTCCAATGCGAAACGCACTGAGGTTCGGGTAACGAAGGCTGTCAGGTTGACAGACTCGCCTTGTTGGAGTAAATAGGCACCGTCACCACGGCCGACGGGTCGAGGATGCGCCGCCTTTTAGCGGGCTGTTTGAATTCGGAGGTGGCGCTCGCTTCGGCCCCGCTGTTACTGCCTGAAACCTGCGGGGATGATTAAGGTGAGAAGGAAAGAGAAACTATCCCCAAACAATTACCCTACACAGTCCCCAGCTGCGCCTAGCTTAGCCAGCTAGCCTGTCATTCTGAACATATATCATCGGTACATTTTTTCACGCCCCAACCCCGGCTGGCTGTTCTTCCCGGCCAGCCGAGAACAAACACAAAAATACACATTTTTAATTTCTCTTTGCGCCAAAGCAAACTTACCGTCTCAGCCATCACCCTCAGCTACGACGCAGGACAATACTCATTTCTTTCCCCAAGTTGAGGAGTGAAATGTTCTTTAAGTGCTTAAGTCTGCTTTAGATTACTATTGGCTAAAATATAAGCTTATCACCTAGCATTGATTTCATTGGACAATCTACGTAAGAGGCGGGCTTAATTGCAAAATATATCGGAGGGGATATAACGTACGCTGGGTATTGCAGTTCCAGTAACAAAGCGCAGCGATTCATCCGATGTGTTTCACTTTCGCTTATTTTCTTGCAATATTACTTTTTTAACTTATTGCAACGTAACACCATTTACAATAATTGCATGATGCTGTATAGAATAACGGATGACGAGCCGTATGTCTAATTAAACATAATAAACATTCGGATTATGAGGATGTGAATTATAAAGTAAATTTACTTTAATGTGGAAAGAAATTTAAGCATTCACAATTATTTTTAAATTTGTATATCTTTACTACCCTTGGTAATCCTTAGAAGCCAGAAGTGTATCAGTAACAATGTAACGTGCACCCTGCCACCAACTCATCATTAAACTGATCCCTGTTTTTAAATAAACTTTTAAGTTTGTATATACTGCCCCCCCCACGCCCCCCACCCTGAATGCAGAAACACTGCAAAAGCTCATAAGCAACTTTTATTTAACACCATACTTCACATAAAGACACACTGACATTATGACACATATAAAGTACCCCCCCCCCCCCCCCCCCCCCCCCTCGGCAGAAACACGCCTCCTTCACTTCTTCTTGTTCTCCTTGCAGGCCACCACGTATCTCTGGGCCACGTTGAGAGGGGGGGAGTACCCATCAGCGTAGGACGTGTCCTCAAACAGCACAGAGTAGTCATCCTGGGGCTGTCACGGTGATGGTAAACACTGTTAGCCAACCATGCTAACCGCCTCATGGTAACATATAATGTAGGGACTTCTCAAACCTGCCGGTCTGCACCTCCAAGAGCAGGTAGTTAACAAAAGGCTGGGTTACACAAGGGCTCCCCAGTGTGGTCCTTACCCGGTGCGGTGGAGTGTGGATTAGTGCTCGGTAGAAGCATGTGGTCTGGGGGTACAGAGCCAGGACGAGGTGGTCTTTGCTGAAGAGCGCCTCAGGGTCTGTCTCTGGGTTGGCCTTCCACTGTGGCAAAGGAATGATTCTCCTTCTGCTCAAAGTGTGTCTCCTGCTGGGACATAGGGGGTAGGGTGCAGGGTTAAACAGGGATTACACACACAGACACCCTGACAGAGTCAGCTCTAACACACTCAGACATACCTCCTCTACTCAGACTCTCAGCGTCCACCTCGTCACACAGTGACATCATGGGCGTTAAACATGTAAGAAAGCACTCTGTCCTGAAACTCTAAAAATATCAACTCAGCTTCTACAGGCGTAGGAAACTAGAGGAGGCTGACCTCAAGGCGATGTCACTCAGTCAATCAACAATCAGAAAACACCGATAGCAGTTATACGTCTCACACACCACCAAAGAAGCCATACTCACTCTTTGCCCTCCTCATCAATGTCGTCCACTTCATACCTGAGTGTGAGAAACAGTGGTGATTCTTCTCCCCCTTTGTGTTCTTTTAAGTTCCCTGCAGCACTGCTGTGTGGCATCAGCTGCTTGGCATTTAGGTCATGTGACCGTGCAGGCCAGGTCATCACTTTCACCTTTACATCATCTCACTTTTTCTTCACATATGACAGCACGATTTATAATGACCTGCCTTAACCATAACCAGAAATACAGAGACATACAGTATTTTGAGGGGTGCTGCATATCAAACTTAGTACCACAGTTTTCCACAGCCTGATTTTCAGACACATCACACCTCATGTTCTCACACCCCATTGCAGACCCTCCTCTTCCTGGCTTACTTGTTGGTGGAGTGGCTATAGCTGACAACCTCGGCCAGGATCCACTGCTCGTCGCCATCCACGGCCTTCACCCGAGCCGCCACCTTGTCCCCTGGCTTGGCCACATAGTCGCTGCTGGCAGGAATCGCCCCACACAGGGGGGGTGGGCTGAGAGAAGAGGGAGGGGTAGGTATAGTGTTCACTCAGTAATTGACTGCGATGGCCCTGCAATGACATGTCCCAGGCTCCCTCATCATCACGCCCCTTGGTGGGTATTCACCTTTCCCCTGGCTTGCCGATCCAGAGGGGCAGTGTCATGGCAGACTGCTGCAGGAGGGTCATCAGCACGCCCCTACGCATGGTCTTCCTGGGGGGGTCACTGTCACTGTACACCCCCGCCATTTTCGCTGCTGTTAGTCAGAGTGGTGCATGAAAGGGAGTGAGGCACAGAGCACATAGGGGCCTGCCGCAGGCATTAAAAGACACACGCTTTTGTACGCATGCACTCACATGCATGAATGAGGTCATACACTCACCGATGCGTCTTTCCTCCAGTAGGGATTTTATCTCAGCAATCTTGTCCAAAGCATGTCGAAGTATGCTGTAGAGTAAAGGGCAAGAAAGTCAGGAAGTATACTGCAGAATAAAGTGCGAGGCAGACAGGAAGTATACGGCAGAATAAAGGGAGAGACAGACAGGAAGTATACTGCAGAATAAAGGGCAAAACAGTCGGGATGTATACTGGATTATAAAGGGTGAGAGTCAGGAAGCATAATGCAGAGTAAACAGCAAGAAAATCAATATAGTGCAGAATAAAGGGCAAGAAAGTCAGTATACTGCAGAATAAAGTGCAAGACAGGAAAACATCTCATATAAGCATACTAAATATTATAAGCAACAGTTATAACTTTGAGAGTGTATTAAGCCAACTTTGGAAATAGACCTGGCTGGCAGACAAGACAATTTTGTGAAACAGGACTGTAAGAAATATGTGATATGGCCAAGGACATTAGACACATCACACTTCCATATTCTCCCTAGCAACCCCCAGCAATGGGTCACATCTCAGACTGATACAGGCCATCTGGCAGGATGTATGGGGGCATGGACCCCCCTATCGTTCACTGGCAGGCCAAACAATTACAAATAATTTACAAAGTAATGAGGAACCTCACCGTCAGCCACAATTTGGAAAACAACTTTAGTATTAAGTGAGAGCTGAGACTTGGGTGGAAACTTGGGAAAGCAATGCTGAGACAGTTAGTGTCTGAGCTTCCTTTCAATCAATCAACTATTAATCAGTCTAATTATAGACACAAACACCCCAAATGAAAATATGAATGACATGCAATCATTCACTGGTGCAACAATTTAAGTGAATGTTCAATTCTGCTGCCCAAAACCAGGACAAAAGCAGGAAAGGAGACCCGAGCCACAAGCCAACACTACCAGGCAGGCGGTCACCTGCATTCCGCCTCCGCGTCAGCCTTTGCTGTGGTGTACAGCCCACGCAGCTTGGTCCGGTAGTATGGAGAGGCTGGGGAGAGCCAAAAATATGCATCAGAGAAACAGAAAAAGAGACAGGCAGACAGACACAGAAAGACAGAAAGGAGAAAGCTCACTTTTGTTTTCTGTCTGCATTCGTTCATGGGTTTTCTGGATGTTGAGCAGATTGTGTTCACTCCGAGATCGCTCCTCCTGACAGGCAGAGTGTTCATCAATATTAGTGCAGGGCTGCCAAATTTGCTCAGCTGGCTGGAGTGAGATTTGAGACTCAATACAAGACTGCACACACATGCACATGCATTTACATGTATGTAACAGTTTAATTACCTTGTAAAGTCTGTAGGATTTGCAAACTACCCCAACGCTTTTGATGCTAACTTCAGGTTTATAATGAAATAATATAGATTTGCAGTACGATTTCTTAGTTGGCAACCCTGTTACTGTTATACACGCGGGTAAGGTATCATCTCTTTTTTCAAGCATTCCCAAATACCAATGAACATGTTGAAAAGGGGACCTTAAACACGATGTTTTCAAAACACTCTGTCTCTCAGACGTACAGACACACACAGAGCATATCAACCCGACTACGTTTTACCTGCGTCTGTTTGATGAGCTGGTGCAGTTCAGTCAGATATTCTGCTATTTTGGTGTCTGTCGATACAAGAGCCATTGTACCTAAGAGGTTGAGAAATCGACCCCCGCATTAACACTAAACACATAAGGGGAGATCGCCGCTACTCAGGTTGAATCAACATTAAGTTGCTCGGTAACTGCAGTAATACATATGATCAAATTTGTCACGTATCTCCCTGCAAACTCCACGTTGCCTCCGTGAATTCTGCTAAATAAACATTATTCACAAAAAGATTTAACTCTAAAATCAGTTATTTTATGAAGTATACGGTGCAGTTGCTTCACGATATCTCAGAAATACGTCATCTCTTTGCCAGTGCAAATCTAATCACGCGAAGTAATATTTTACAAAGTACATGAAATTACATTCAGTACGTAGTTTAGAAGTGGCATAAAGTGTGCAATAGGCTCCGGGACCCCCGCGACCCAGTAGGATAAGCGGCTTGGAAAATGGATGGATGGATAAAGTGTGCAATCACAAGTATTTCAAGATTTCCATATGTAGCTTAGCACAGACAACCGCGGCTCACACGGAAGTATTTGGATCACGCACCAGCAGGGCCTTAAGAGACTACGGCACTTCCAGAGGGACAAACATTACAAACGTTACAAAAATTATTTTAACAACTCATTTTCTGATTCGAAATCGAAAATGTGTGAAAGTTTTCGGTCGGTTCTTCAGTTCTGTTCTGTTTAATGATTCATATGTTTCAGATCTGTTTTATTTCTGGCTATTAATCACATTAACGGACTGTAACCTTTTAGATACTACAGACGTGCATTTTGTTGAAATAAAAACTAAATAGAGCAAACGTTTCGCTTGGGTGTGTTTCTCCCAGCCTGGTATGTTTGCGTTTCCTATCTCGCAAAGTTAAGACCAAAAAATATAAACAAAACTGTAGAACCAAAACTATAGGTCTAAGTGATATCCAACATTTTCTTATTAATGTTATATTATTCTTTTATTTTTGAGAATGACATTGATATATAGTTCTTAATTGTTATTTAATCAAAGTATATGATGATTGACTGACATATCTATGACTCATTTCTTAGTCAATGCAATATATAGGCTACATGTGGGGTGATTCATTCATAAATGGATTTGTTTATTCTATAGGCCTATCTGTCAGCGTTTAACGTTCGCGTATTACAAATAGTTATATATCTCCGCCTATTTTGTCCTGTTAGAACGCTTTTAGGAACGAAATAACAGACGCCGCGAATGCTAGAGGGATGAATTTTCCTATGGTTCATTGGTTAAACGGAGGAGTCAAAGAAAATTCGTGAAATTTTGAGGGGAAAAAAATCGTATTTTTACAAAATGAACATGATGGAAACCAAATCACTGTTAAAGTGTTGTATTAAACTGAATCATCTTAACATAATATTCATTACAGCAGTTAAGCCCTGATTCTTTTTCAGTTATATCACACTCAATAAAGCATATTAATAGGATTGTTTTTCTTTTGGTACTAATTGCAATACTCCTAACAAATAATAAGGCATACTCTCTTTAACAAATAACTGAAAGTTAAAAATACAATAATATCGCATTTTTAAATATGGATTTTAAAAAAGGAAAAGTAAGAGTATTAAATGAGAGAAAATCTGCGCGAGGGAGGTGGCACGTGACGGAGGAGCGGTATAAGTACACCGTGTTCCGTACGTGTGTCACGAAGTGCAAACTGCCCCGGTACTTTTCCACCTTGAAGCTGCACGTTTGCTGTCTAAACAGTTAGGTCACATGATCTGTTCAAGCACGATCGTTTCACAATCTGTTGTCAAAAACCTGTACAGCAAGCAAATTCTTTCGAAAGTTTGGGATGTAGAACAAGATTGAGACTCACGTCAGAGCTGGACGCATCTGGCATACGGGGCATTTTAACAGTGGGTCGAATGATTTGCTGTGGGGGACCAAAATGTCCAGTTTTTAATTCCAGTTCTGGCCTGCTCACTATATATCATGACAGTGTGTAGTTAGTTTTACTACATCACCTCTACCATGAACAGTGTTTATATAGTAACGCGTTACTTTATACTTCCACTACTTTTGGCATTAACAAGTAACTAATTACTTTTTCAAATTAAATAACACAATTAAAATTTACATGGGCTTTACTTTAAATGGGCTTTACTTTAGCGTTACTTGTTACTTTTGTTTTGCGTGAAAATATTAATGGACAAATTCAGCCTATTCCCGTAATTTCCTGTTTATGACCTAACGTCATCCGCCCTTACGGTGGCGCATTGATATGGGTACAGTGATACATTTTGGCAGTTGTATTGTCTCGCGGCAAGACTAAAAAAGTATAATTACCTAAATAGCACACCTGCATAATATAGGTATGATTTTTGCGCCATGCTTTTAAATCCATTGGCAAGGCATTTAGGCTACCTGTAAATTATATGTTCACTGACTGTAAATTGTTTAACTTGAGAGACACAATCGGCCGGAACCATAGTCCTTGTGTGACTTGACCAATAAATATGATTCTGATTAATCTGGTTCTGATCTCGCTGAGGTCATTTACTTCTTCTGTTTACCCCGCGTGCAAGCATACTGTTTAGAACCATATACCAAACAAACTATTTCACTGATTAAATGTTATACGTTTATTAATTTAGGCCTTAATGTTGATAATTGGCCTAAATGGACCGCGATCATTTAACGACGTTCCGGTGTAAAACCAGCGATGTGTGCTGTCTGGGTATGCATGCATTAATAAGAGAATTGAAGTAATGCAAAAGTTACTTTCTCTAGTAACTAATTACTTTTACTGTAATGATTGGTAAAGCAATTGAAATACTTTCGAATGAAGCAACAAGTAATTGTAACTAATTACTAATTTTCAGTAACTCGCACAATACTGATCCTGAACACAGTACACGTGCTGGTTTATCATGTCTTTTGATTCTTATATTGCACTGCCTTTTGCTGTATTTAAAAGCAAAAGTGATTCATTGTTGACACATCACAGCCCAACAGAGAAATGTGTCCACTGCATTTAAACTATATGTGACATAGCAGTGGGTAGCTATTATTCAGTGGAAGTGGTAGCTTACTGGTCGGGGATTCTAACCAGCAATCTTTACATCACAAGTGTTATGTCCTGAGACATCCTTAATTATGTTGGTATCAAGATGTTGTGCATATGCATGGATGCTATACATCTAAAAAAGCCAGCACAGATGGCCAGATTTTAGTCAGGACATCACCCTTACTTTTTCCAAAAGATACCAAACAACCCTTAAAGCAACAACATCAGTTACCTACAGGGACCAGTAGGAGGGGGCTGGCCAGATAGCACTGTGGTTAGCTCTGCTGCCACACAGCCCAAGGACCAGGGTTCAAGTCTCTCCCATAGCTCTCTGTGTGTGAAACCTGCACAGTCAGGTAATCCCAGACACTCTCACCCAGAGCCAGAGAAAACTGATAGCCAGATATCAGTCAGGACATGACCCCTACTTTTTCCAAAAGATACAAAACAACCCTTAATGAGGCCTCACAGTAAAGAACTAGAATCATCCCAGACCAACAACCCAATTAAACTCCCATCCAAACACAGGCCAGAACAAATCCTACTTAGCTTCATACAGACTACCCAGTCCAAACTACAGGTACCACCATTGCTGACAGCTTGAAACACTGATCAATGAGAATGTGAGCTGGAGCCTAAAGAAAGCAACTACATCAGTTACCTACAGGGGACAGTAGGAGGGGTGTTGGTAAGATAGCACAGTGGTTAGCACTGCTGCCTCACAGCCCAAGGACCCGGGTTCAAGTCTCCCCCATAGCTCCCTGTGTGTGGAACCTGCACAGTCAGGTAGTCCCAGACACTCTCAACCATAGCTTGAGAAAACCAATGGCCATATTTCAGTCAGGACATCACCCCTACTTTTTCCAAAAGATACCAAGCAACACTTAACAAGGCCAACACTTAACATCACAGTGTTACAGATAGTACAGGGGTTAGCACTGCTGCCTCACAGCCCAAGGATCAGGATTCAAGTCCCACACACAATAAGCACACCAAACTTTCCAATACACATGTACTCTATAGTTGCCTGTAATTATTACAAGCAATGACATCAGTGGAGGCATAAGTCATTATATCTACTCTTCTTTTACAAAATGGCACACTCCAGACGTTGAGACAAACCATTGTGTGAGTACTCTTACTTAAAAAATACTTTAAAGTAAATTTAAAAGTAAGTACTTAGTACTTTCACTTAAGTAAGATTGTTGATGTAGCAGTTCTACTTTTACTTGAGTACATATTTTGCAGGATATTTGTACTTTTACTTAAGTACTAAGCTCCAGTACTTCTTCCACCACTGCAAATCAGTAGTTACGCCAGGGGAGAAGACAAATGAAATAAAATGAAATAAAATAACAAAGAAAGAGAAGACAAAAAAAGCATTGTAAAGCAGAAAAAGGGTATGTGTTCTGAGAGCCTTCTTGTTCAGTGAGTAGGAAATGTAGGCGATGTAATGTTTTACATTAATAGACAGGTCAATTTATATTCTGGAATTTTGATTTGTGAACGTAAGACTTGGTTAAAATAATAATCAGATTTATTAAATAAAACTCAGAAATGAGGTTCTTGTCAAGGTTAACAAGTCTCTCACTGTTTCGCAGTCAGAGACGAGAAGGCGCGTTACTGTGGGTCACCGTGACCGTGACTTGCCGTATGATTCACAAGAATTTCACTATATATTCCGAATTCACGTGACGGTAAAACTTAATAGCCTAAGTCGACTCATTCGCTCATCACCCGTCTAGTGTTGTCCTACTAAATTTGCGTTGAGTAAATAATAGCAACGCATTCGTTGTTATCTAGTACAACATGAAACGGACCGTACAAAATAAAATATGGCACGTAATCATGATCAAATGCAGATAAAAAATTTAGGACATAGGAACAAAAAAGAAGGTTGAGTGGATCATAGAAATGGAAAGAGAAAGTCGATTGATGATAAGATTAATAAACATTGACTTCGATGTAAACATCAGTGACAAAGAAAGAAAGAAAAAGAAAGAAAGACAAATTCTCAAACAATGGCATATGAATTACTCCAGTAAAGAAGGAAATTATGAGTAAGGACTTTAAATAAAATGCAAAGAAAACATCATTTTGTTTGTACGGGCGCCGAGTGTTGAGTAAACATTAACTAAAGCTGATGCAACTTTGAGTCAAATGTTTACCGTTGAGTCACGGAAGGGAAATCGGGCCAAGGCAAAGGACGGAGGGCGGAGACACGGTTATAAAAGAGCCCAGAGCCAGAGAATAACAAAACAAGGAACCCGGGAGACAATTCACTCCACAGCAGCTCTGCAGAGTAATACACTTCAAAAAGCCACTGCTCTTTTTCATTTCATCGAAAGATGAGTTTTGTGGAAGTTAAGAATCTGGAGCCCACCACATTTGAAGCGAACTACTATGATGAATATGACTATTACAATCTGACCGATCGCTACTGCGGTAAGACCATGCGTTTTGTGCGTTTATCCATACGTATATTACGTAGGCTACGCATGTATTTATGTAGGTGTGTCACTCTCTTCTCCCAGGTGGTGCCAGCCGCAAGGGCCGCACGAAGCGCGAGGCGGACTGTAACACCAACAGACCCTCCCCGGCGGGTCATGAGCGCAAGATAGCGGAGAAACTGCAGAACTCCAAGAGGAGGGCAAAGGAGTGAGGGATGGCACATTGTGAGTCTCAACGTAACGTGCCCCGTATCATTTTGTCAATGCGGTTCATGCAGCACATGGTGTCAACCTCTTGAATGTCCTCTCAGGGCACACCGGACAGATGAACCTGGCAATGGACCACAAGTCGCCTTAGCGACAGATGACGGCAGAGAACAAGCAGACTGCAAGAGCCGAGCGGAGGCTTGGACAGAAGTCTGGCCGGCTGATGGAAAGCGAACATTAAAACGTGACGAAGCTGCGTCGCTTCAGACTGAAAACAGATGGATTTTCACGAAGGGGTTAAATTAAGATGTGCTTTGTGTGTGTAGCGTCGGCAACCTGACTCATTGTGTAGGGTGTACATGGCTGGAGGAAAATCAATCATAATGTGAGGCTAAAACGAAAAGTTTTTCTCACAATTGTAATGTAATTCTGAAAATAAACGTGTTAAACCTCGATCAGTGTTTTTGTCTATTGACATATTCATTTTTCTTTAAACTTCTACTTCTTTGTTTGTTCTTTTTTTTTGGTTTTTATAATGTGACGGATGTGAGGAAAAACCATGTCTGTCAGAAGTGGTCTGGTTACTAATTACCCGAATGCCACGAAAACTCTGAGGGTGGACAAGTCCGGTCGGGTCTTTGTTCAGTTGTTGTAGATCCGCGCCCGCAAGTACCGAACATGGCCAGAGGGTGGTAGTGTTGAGCTGTGTTAGCATGTGTGTAAAAGGCTCCCTCTTTTACTTCATGTAGCATCAAAGTATACTACATAGGCCTACATAAATTGGAGCTGCCATTAGCCATTATATTTCTATGGATTAATCTACCGACTATTTTACCGATTGGTCGATTAATCAAAAGGATTCATTTTCCTCCAGAAAATGAAATTGGCCATTTAATTTAATTTTATTTTGACAACAACAAACTGTATGTCATTGCGGGGCTTTAGATAATGGGCGCCGGCTTTTCGATCTGCAGTATACGGACGTTAATTTCGCCTACAATTCGATAAGCAGATTAGTAGTAAAGTATTACCTTGGAACACGAATTCGTTCCAGAAGGCTGGTCGAGTTTCTATTTTGTCGAGGTCTAACTCGCAATTTCCCCATAAGTATAATGTAAATGAATTTAATCTGTCCCATACCCCCAAATGATTATTTCTTACAACCTACCTACCGACTTAACTAATGATAAAAGTATTAACGATCAATATAAAACTAATGCAGGTATCCCCCATTTAACGTCCATTCGTTTTAATCGCAATGGCCTAAAAATACAATAAAAATAAAATCTGTTTTAATGCCTGTTGTACTGGCCGCTGTTTTTTAACCCCATCCACCCCATCTCCTCTCCAGTATGCCATCAACTCACCTCAATACAGGTAAAAAATATTCATAAATTGTCATTTATTTCATGTTTATTACTTTTGATTGTGTGCTTTTCCATGTGTGTAGATCGATATACAGCTAGCTATCCCCCGTTTATCGTCCGCATTACGTTAATTCTGTACGTAAAGCAGGACGTTAAACGATTTGGACGTTGATCGAATTAACATAAAAATCCGTACCAATTAATATGTAAAATATGGTTTAACTAGAGTTTGTTACAGTAGTCTTGTAGTACTCGGGACCGGTCTTGGTCTCGAGACCACTTTTTAGCGGGCTTGGTCTCGTCTCGTAACCAACTTATTTTTACTCGGTGTCTCACCCTCGATCGGATGTAGAAGACTCGAGGTTTTATTTCAAGACCAGCCAAGACCACTAATCAAAACGCCTCAGTATTTATCACAACGGCTTAGTATTCATCTGCTTGTTATCCCAGAGAACCCGACAAACGCAAAATGCGTGGAATTTCGCACCCATTACTCTCAGGCTCTTAACTTTGGATACGTATAATGCACAGACATGAATCGCATATCTTTGCAACCGAGAGAACGTACTCGATCCAGTCGTCCAAGTTGAGGCGTTGTGCGCTAAAATATTAGAGTATCCTGTGCGTAATGCACATTTTCCACGAAAAAGCAACGCTACTAATATTTAAAACATCGATATTATTCAAATTAGACGGAAAAGAAAGCGCATTCTTGCTTCCGCAATGATCCACGCACTACCCTTCTGTGAAAAAATACTGGTAGCACTTTACTTAAAGCAGTCGTTATATTGCATTATACCCACCTTCATAATGCATTATAACACATTCATAAAGTATTATATACACGGTTTATCTATTCATAAATAAGCCTATAAATAAATGGATAGAAAACACTCAAAATGGGCTGGAATTCTACTAGAAATAACGACAAAACGCAGAATTCTATTTATTATGAAGACAATTACTTGAAATGCTCGCAATATTTATTCACAGAGGTTTGTATGTAGGCTATATGTTCATTATCGAGCTCCGTCAAAATAGTCGAAATAGAATATGCCCATCGTGTAGTTGGAACACCTCCCACATGTAAACAGAACGAAGTGCTACAGCGCTGGTTTGTTGTTTGCGGTTAAAATGCCGACTTAAACTTTCATTCTCAAATTTCAGTTTACCAATCATAACGCATATAAGCAGAAAAAAGATAGCGATAAACATTAAGCATTAGACTCTGAAATATTATATACTGCACCACCATGCCGCCCTATACATATATTTGTGTGTGTGTGTGTGTATATATATATATATATATATATATATATATATAAAAATTATGCATTGCTGTGTATCAGACAACCTCAACAATTTACCAAATGGATGCAAAATCAGAGATATTCATTTCCATCTGGCACTAACCATGTATTCCTTCATAATACTAAGCTATAAGAAGGTCCCCAATGAAACCCCTGCATTCACACATCATCAAGATTCTAATCTCAACATTTATAAGCAAATATTTGTAGTGCCCGCAAATTTTTACATTAGATGAGACTAAAACTTCAGAAATTTCAATAGGTGCGAGTAGTTTTTCCTCATAAGAAGGATGATTTCAAGACTCTGTCAGCATTTACACATCAAATTATGCCATTTCTGAGTAGCCCAGCATGTCCATAAAACAAAACAATAAAGTATATGTGGCTAATTCATGTACATACAATGTATTAAGCTTGAAATCACAGGGATAGAAAAATGTGTGGGGTTCAAAGGGTTAACACAGTACTGTGATTGGATGTAAAATGTCCTGCTACAAAGTTCAAATGTAACCAGTAAGGTGTGTCTTTTTTGAAAAAATGTTAGATTTGTACAGAAGCATTTATATTGAAATTTTAAGGAAAAAATGTCAATGGTTCAAATTATACTGTGACACAAATTTTAGGCCATACTGCCTAGCCCAAAGATAGTGCCTATGTTCTATATTTTATAGTGTTGTTTTATGCAGTCTGTTTATGATCTTGACTTGGTCTCGCCTTGCCTTGGTCTTGGCCTTGTCTTGGTCTCTGTAATGGTCTCTGTCACTCTGGTCTTTGTAATGACTTGGTCTCAGTTTAGGTGATCTCGATTACATCACTATGTTACAGTACTGTAACGTTATATGTCAGGCAGCGCTGTAGAGTAATGCCTTTGTTGGCTGACAACGCTATCTACAGCTCTGCCCAATCCCTGCAGTGCATCTTCCCTGAGACATTTTTCCATTGAACCGACGGGCAAAGACGAGACATGTCATTTTAATCAGATTTGATCAAATTGATCAAAGTTTAACAGGTTGCCTTATGCATAGGCTCACTTGATAATTGGGTAATTGGACAAATCCATTAAATAAATTACTTCTGAAATGTTTGATGAAACTCCGAATTGAACAGGAATTTGATATTTTCAAAGGCCTAATATTTACAACATAAGGCTAATTCATTTTAACCCTAATTGTCAAAATGACTTTCTATATGACTGAAAATTGTAAATATTTTACTATAATTATATATATATATTAAATGTTTGTATGTTCCATGTTATATTAAGATAAGCCCCGCAATTCTCTCAGTTTGAGTTTTACAAGCACTGTAAACTATAAATGAACCTTTTTTTATTTTTGATAATTTTGCAGATGGTCACAATGCACATAATTAGAAACTGATATGCCATTTAAAGTCTAATCCCTTTATTCCTGTTTCCTATTCCTGCGGTGGTTTCATTGTTTTAAGCCCCACAAACCAATTACATTACCAATGATTCCGAAGCTCACCTTGTTGCCTAGCAACTGGCCGTGGAATTCCTGGAGAGGCAGTCGTGTCCACTTTGGGATTTTGGGTGTGTCTGTGTCTGTCTGTGCAAGTTTCAGCACCTGTCATGCTCACTTAGTGTGTAAATTGCACGAACTGATATGTTAAACTTGTTTTCTGCGGATCTGCCAAGTGAACAGGAAACATAACCACAGAATGTGAATGTCACTAAAACCATTTCCTTTTCTGTCTGCTGTCCATTTTTCTTATTAATGTCCTTTGCTGGCACCAATTTAGTGCTGCACTGCTGTTGGCAGACTGTCTAAGTACCACTCGCTAATGTAAGTGTTCAGCCTATCCTTTAACTGGAAGGACCTTCTAATGGCAGCTAATTAGCAAGTTAAAAGCAGTCGGAATCAACCTTGACCAGCATGTGCCATGTTTATACTCCACTCTAAATATAGTTTTTGAGGGCTTTATAATGTCTATTTGGCTTCAGTGTCTTCTCCATGAACACACATCTTTAAAGACTGACCCTAATCACCCCTGGCCTGTATCTGCCCCATGATGACAGCCAGAGAAAAATGTCCCATTTTCATCATCTCTCATTCGCTTTCAGGGTCTCAGCTTTGTGCCACGCTCTTTCTTGGGCGGTTTTCTGATTGTGGTGACTTACATATTGGAGTTTGCTCCAATTAAGATGCTGCCAGTTTCCTGCTGGACCCTGGGTCGTGCTGGAGAATTCTGTAATGAAACACAGCGCTGTGCTTTTAATAGACGGCAAACGGATTGCAGGTTCAGAAGGCTAGAGGTGCTGCGCGTGGGAGGGAGGGGAACGATATCAAAAACAAATAAATACCCCTGGAAGGCATGATGAAAGTTCTCCAGCACAGAGAGACTGAGGGGGAGGATATGGAAGATCACGGAAAGCTAGTCAAAATTCCCACCCTCAGGGAAATCCTGTCCAGCATGTGGACAGAGAGACAAACACAGCAAGAGACAGCAGCAACACACGCAAAACATGTGGAAAAGCTGGACCCACACTGCTATGTAATGCTAATTGAGGCAGAAGCAGAGTCACACTGCAGTGCTATTGAGAGTTCATCAGATTCTGATAGAAATATAAGATCATGGTGTGTTGCTACCGTAGCATCCAACGAGGCTGGGCATGGAGGGAGAGAGAGAGCGAATGGGCATTTAATACAAGTCCTAGACTGTCAGGGCAGCGTGGCTCATCAGTTCTGGCAGTGAGGATTAATGCACAGGCAATAAAAGGATATTAGAAAATATGAAAACTGCAAAGGGAAGGAGAGCGAGGGAGAGCGAGGGAGAGTGTTTGTGAGAGAGAATGACAGAGCGAGAGAGAGGGGGTGGTAGTCAGACTCAAGGAAACATTTTTCTCCCAGTCCTTGTCGAGATTATGCAATCCATCCTGCCGTCTCTGTGTCTTGCATCCTTCTTTCATTCTGTTGTTCTGTCTGCCTGATATTTGAACTTTGTGTTGTCAATACTGCAGTCCTCCCCCCCATGCCCCCCCCCCCCAGTCAGGACCCAGTCTCACTCCTCCTGCCTGTTGCTTCCCTCATTCACATTCCCTCTTTTTTAACTACCTGTTAATGCTGAGCCTCTGCTCGTGGATTCGTTCATTTCTGAGGGACTTTTTCAATTCCAGGCTGAAACTGAGGTAAGGACAGAAATCGTCCTCTTGCTGTCGTTATGAAGTGCTGCTTGCGTTTTTGCTCGCCTCTGTTCTGTTGGATCTCTTTTCATATACACTCATCTTCCTTCTCTTAGCTGATCAATTTTCCTCTTCCACACCCATCCCGCTGTCTTGTTTCCCTCCTCCCCTTCCTTTTTCTCTTCCTTTTTATCTCCTCTTCCTCTTCAGCCTCTTTTTCCCTGTTTTTCCCAGTAAATTGTGTACAGCCCGGCATTTCATTATTGCATATCGGTGTCCTGACGATATACGCCTGGGAATTCTCCTGCTCGCTTTCTGTCCGGCTGTCTGCCTGGTGCCGTCTTGCACTTTACGGCGCTGCGTACTCCAAGGAGCGTCCACATCACTCAGATGTGGACTCCACATCACTCTGTCTCACTCCCTTGCCACTGTGTTTCAGTTTCTCATGAATAAGAGGGGACTTCGGGGGACTGTCACCTGTGTCCACCTGCTCTGGGACAACAGGTGACAGGAAGTGCACTGCTTGGAACAGGAATCCCCACTGCACTACTCTGACTGTCCTCTTTCAATCCAAACACAGGAGAGGGATGGAGAGAGGGACGAGAGGGAGGAAGGAGACAGCCAGAAACCAGAGGGGCTGATGGAGAGCCAGGAGGAGCAGGACAGAGCGTGAGGCGAAGCTCGGGGCTCGAACCCGGGGAGACAGAGAGGGATGGAGGGACAGGCAGGAGTGGGGACTGTGGTGGTGGATGTCAAGAAGTTTCTCTGGTGACACATTCAACACACTGGATAGAAAAGTGATGGCAAAGCGACTCCACCTCTGCTCACACCTTCCATCTTCACTCATTCCTGGAGTATTAACATACATACATACATACATACATACTGCATATACATACATACATACATACATACATACTGCATATACATACATGCATACATACATACATACTGCATATACATACATGCATACATATATATAGTACTGTGCAAAAGTCTAACACAGCCAAAGAAAATGATATTTAAATGTTTATGTTGTGAATTTATGGTGGTGTAAACTTGTGCTATTGTCCCTGTCAAAGTGTATCAGCGTACTCATTCCAAGACCTCAGCTAAAATCACCCCATTATTTCCAGCAACCGTACAACACACCCAGGTATTTTTCGACCACTAGCACACCTCATATAACTAATCAATATCTCATCAACTTTTTTTTTTTAACTAATTAAGTTAATTAACTGAGCTGGTGGTGAAATTTAATAAATACATGGAATGGCTGAGGTGCCCCTGTGGAGAGGTTTGGGAACTGAAGCGGTGTTCATCTAGCCATCCACCTAGATATCAGTAACTTTTTGGAGAGCAGAAGATATTTTTACTAGTTTTTATTGTGTTACTCTTAATTTGCATATATTCTAATGTTAAATTGTCTACTGAGTACATATGCACTTACTACCCAGATAAACAGCTTTAAACATTTCTTTTGACCGCCTAAGACTTTTGTACAATACTGTACATTCTGTATATACATTCATGCATATGTGTACATATAGGCAATTATAAGGATGGATGGATGGATGAAGATGCTTGTATAGTAATTATAGTACAAGTGTATCTTGTACTATAATTAGTATAGTTATTTTTAATGAGAAAATGAGGCTTCCAAAGTCTCAGAGTGGGATTTCCCAGTTCATAGTGGTTTGCTTACTGGTTCCCCGCATGTCATTGGCATTTCTTTGCTACCTACTCTCCTGTTAGCTACTCCCCACCTTTTCAGGCTGGCTTCTGTCCCCATGGGACACGCAAGCTGGTCTGACTGGGGGGGGGGGGATCAGAGCCACACTTTTCAGGACACAGTGTTATCTTTGTGTGTCTGGGTGGGGATCCACACTCTACCCCCCAGGTCCAAGTCGCCCACTGTGAAGAAGCTGACAGTGTCCATCCAGGAGCATATGGCTATTGATGTGTGCCCCGGACCCATCCGGCCAATCAGGCAGATCTCCGCCTACTTCCCTCGTCTTTCCCCTCCCTCACCTGGGGGCGGGGCCTCTGCAGCAGTGGCCAGCAGCCTCCTGTCCCCTTTGATGGCAGGAGCCTCGGGAGGAGGCGGGGACCCACTGGCAGCGGATACGTCCATGGAAACGGACAGCTGTGACAGCGATGACGGCAGTGAGATGATCGCTGAGTCGTGTTCGCGGGGTCCCCTGTTATCAGTGTAATGTTGTGTAGGGTTGCATCGTCATCAGAATCAGAATCTCCGTTGTCTTTCAGCATCACTGGGGGCGCTCGAGTTCAGCTTGCTGTACAGGAGACACACCAGCTCCCTGCACTGCACCATCCTCAGAGCCAAGGTACCAGCCCCGATTGCTGCCCACAGGGACACACCCAGCCAGAGGACACTGGTGCACTGCAGACTCCTGCACGCCGAGGGTGTCGAGACAGCAAATTGAGTGATGAATGAGCTTGTGGAACACAGGAGATGATGTGAATGATGGGCCGTGTCCGTCCGCCAACAGAGACGCAGTCGGAGCCCCGTACAGGCCGTGGGATCAATTGACACAGCCCTGCCCAGCAGAGTTAATGTGCTGACAGGAATGGAGAGGATAATTACAATTAACGGGTTGAGTCTGTAAGCATATAATTGTGGCTCTTAAGCGCAATGGCCGCTTGCTGCTGCAAAGAGGTTTTCAACTGTATTAGAGCCGCCCCACTTTTACTACACTACTGCTGTGAGTGCCAGGATGTGGGGGCAGACACATGTATGTGCCCTTACACACGGGTTAGGACGCAGGTACATACAGGTGTGGAGCCCAGCAGATGGAGAAGCAGGTTGGACACAAAAACTGGGCCCTGGGTGATTATTTGGCTATAGCCCCCTCCCTTGCCCCCGGTGCCTGCGGAGGTTTGTCCCAGGCTCACGACTCCTCTCCCTCCACGCAGGGTCTTAAGCCGATGGACTTCGATGGCCTGGCTGACCCCTACGTGAAGCTGCACCTGCTGCCCGGGGCCTGCAAGGTCGGTGTCCATTAACAGAGGAGCAGTGGTTCAGTTGGTGCCGCTGGGGGAGCCCCCTGCAAAAAAAAAAACCCTCCTGCCCTGCTTTGCCCCCCACAGGCCAACAAGCTGAAGACCAGGACGGTACATAACTGCTTGAACCCAGCCTGGAATGAGACGCTCACCTACTGGGGCATCACTGAGGAGGACATGCACAGGAAGACCCTCAGGTACTAGGCGTGGCATATGAGGCGGGGGGAAGGGCAGAGGTGATGTTAAAATGATATCCCCCCCCCCCCACACACACACACAGCACCATGGTATCTCCCGAGTCCCAGTGCACCATAGGAAACACAGCAGCATAACTCCATCGCCAGATACCAGTCACAGTAACTTGTCTATAATTACATTTGCATGTTGTAGAACAAAATTTGTGAATTTCAGATAGATTACAGGAGAATTTCGGCAGAATGATTCCCGCCAGACACGGCACCCTGCCGCGGATCAGCAGTGTGAGCCACAGCTTTACCCTCCCGCGTGCAGTTGGCTCTTCTATCCAGAGCCCAGGTGTCAGTTCCTCTCCTTCCTCCTGTGCGTCTGTCTCTTGCTATCCTGCCTCTCTCCTTTGAGCCATTCTTTGGTATGGTTTAGCACACAGAGCCTGTAAAATTTCCTGCTGCTAACATTAGCGTATGTTTGCGTGTGCTGGGGAGGTCTTTCTTTATCTCTGGAGCTCTCGTTGATTGTACTGCGCTCTCACACGCTGTTACATTGCCAGAGGAGAAGCACTACACTGTGCTTCTGTAAGTCGAGGGAGCAGAAAGACTGCACGTCGAGTGAAAGTGATTTTCATCTCAGGGTCTCCTGGGAGCTGTCGCTGTGCCGACAGCGCTCAGCTTCCTGGATTCCCCTCGTGTTGGGAATGAAACCTCGCTATACTTTAGCTAACAGGCCAATACAACAGAGATAACGACTGTGCCTCTAAAATACTAATGAATGGTATCCCGGGGCAACAGCTCAAGGATGTTTTTCATTTGTTGCATTGTTAGTGTTAGCTTACGAGCGGCTGGCACGTTGGTAATGGAGGCCAGGGACAGATTAGCCCTCCCTTGGAGACCCCATGGTAACCCTTCAAACAGCTTTTACTGCCACATCTTGCAGGTGAGTTTTTTCACTACCTTGCTTCATGAAGAGGCCTGTAGGCGTGTTTAAGTGCATGGAAGGCACTGGGGGTGGGCGGGGGGTGAGGGATTCAGAGCCTTTCCTGGCACCTCGTAGCTGTCAGCTGGTATTATAAATGGCCTCTTTCCCTAAAGGTCAAGGAGCTGTGATCTATCAGCTCGTCTGTCGTTAGATCCATCACACGCTGACACAGTAACACGCTGCCGCTGCTCATGTGCAGCTATGCCTCCTTTTTCTGAACTCTCCCTGTTCGTGGTAAAACAGTTAATCAGCGCATTAATAACTGCAGAGTCACCCCTATGGTTCAGCTCAGTTTTGAGGATTGTGAGGGTCATGCAAGGCTATGACACTCCAACACTCCAACAATCAAGATTCAAGATTCTTTATTTGTCACATACATAGTTATAACAAGTACAACATGCAGTGAAATGAACCCTGACCGATCCAAAGACTGTGCAAAAAGAGAAAGAGTAAAAAAAAAAAGTGCAGATAATATAAATATAAAAGCCTCCATCATTCCAATGGTCCAACACTCCAACACTGCAATACTCCAGGGGTCCAACTCTCCAGCAGTCCAACGCTCCAGATCCCCAACACTCAAATAATCCAACACTCCAGTGATCCAACGCTTCAATGCTCTGGCGCCCCAGCATGAAAGAGGCAGCTGGGCCGTGTTTCGGCAGGTGGTGTGAACATGGTATTCCCAGCCGGCATCACAACATTTGTGTTTTCATTTTCTCCCTCTTCATTCCGCTTCGTTCATTTAATGTGCTACCAGGTTAAGTTTGCTGATATGAAAGAGAATAGGGTCCAGATCACTCTGACCATTCAGCCCACATCTCTTTCCATGGCCACAGACAGTCCCAGGCATTTCTAAGCCAGCTGGGAGATGTGGCCCCTCCAGTGTGTCCCAGTTTGGCCCTGGGGCTTCTTCCCAGGAAGACGTGCTTGGAACAGTTCCTCTGGGAACCAAAAAGGCAACATTCTTATGATCTGCCCAAAATACCACAGCTGGCTCCTTTTGATCCATGGACCAGTATCCCTGTGAAGAAACCTCATTTTGGCTGCTTGTACTCATGACCAGATTATTTTAGTCAATACCCACAGCTCATGACCATAGATGAAGATAGAAAAATAGAGAGACTGGTCAGCCATAATTCTCACCTGACGGCTGCATCATTTGTGAACTCCTTCACTTAGAGGAGACACTCCCCCTCAACTAAAAGAGCCATGGCCTGGTGGAGCGGTGAAGGAGATCGATTGCATCCTTGTAGGCAGATGCTGGAGGCTCCTGCAGAACTACAGAGTCTACAGAAGTGCCCAGTTTATAAATTCTGACCACAGGCTTGTTGTTGCCACTCTGAATATTCAGCTTAGGTTCAGTAGGCTACTACCTACTAGTGAATGATGCTGGACCTGGCCAGACTCCAAGTTCAGGCTGTTTCTAATGAGATTGCATGGTGTTTTGTGTGAGGAATTTGCAGACTTGAGTGTGACTGCCAATTCTAATGTAATGTGGGAGACATTCTATGACAAGATCTTGAAGGTTGCTGAGTGTTGTGTTGGTGTTGCCAGCATTCCCAGAAGGAGGTATTTCATCTCGCAGGGCACCCTGGATATTATCGACAGGAGTCGCAGCGTACAGCTTGATGTCAACTCCAGTCTGAACCAGGAACTGAGAAGGACAGCTGTGAAGATAAAGAGGCATTTGTTAGAGTGATATGTGAGCAAATGACACATTGTCGATGGTCTAGCGACCCACATCCTGCTTACAAAAGAATCGAAGCACTTCCAAATCCATTCCTCAGAGAGTCACAGTCAGGACAGGTGATGGAACTGTCCTTACAGTGACCCTGCAGTTGTGTCCCTCTGGGGTGGCTACTTTGAGCAGCTGTTTGAAGCTGATTCTCCAGCTAGGACTTTGGACAGCTCTGGGTCTACAGTTCTTCAGGCTGATCCTCTGATTAGCTGTGAAGATTACAAGCAATCTTTGCTTCCATTTGGGAGACAAACATCATTCCAGCTGACTGAAGATCAAAACTTGTTGTCCCTTTTTGGAAAGGGAAGGGTGATTTTCTGGATTGTAGCAGCTATAGGGGGATAACACTGCTGTCAGTGCTGGGTAAAGTCCTTGCTAGGGTCATCCTCAGTAGGATCCTTGACCAGCTGCTGATCTACCAGCAACCGGAGCAGTCTGGTTTTACACATAAGAAGTCTACCATAGAACACATCTTGGCACTGAGTGGTCTCATTGAGCACAAATGCAAATATTAGCAGAGTTTCTTTGCAGTCTTTGTTGATTTTTATAAAGTGTTTGACTCAGTTGATTGAGCTGACCCATGGGACATCCTGAGAGTTCTAAGGATCCCCCCAAAGTTGCTATACATCATGGCCAGCTAGTACACTGGTACTGTGAATGCAGTGCAGAGTGGAGCCAGAACCTCTGCTCTTCCCAGTAGATTCTGGGGTTCATCAGGGGTGTGTTCTTGCTCCTACTCTGTTTAGTGCTGGCATGGACTGGGTGTTGGGCAGGGTCATGGGGTCCAGCAGCTGTGTCGAATCTGAAGAAAGAGTCATTGATCTTGAGTTTCGCAACCTGAGGCTCTTATAGGGACTCTCGAGAGACTGAGTAAGGAGTCTGGGTGTCTGGGTTTGCAAGTGTCCTGAAAAAAAAAAACAAGATTCAGGCCATTAATGACCTCTTGGGCACAGCCATCAGCAGTGTCTGTCTGTGGAGAGAACGTCGAACGCATTGAGAGGTTCACTTACCTCAGTAGTGACTTTCATGTCTCTGGTGACTCTTCCTTTGAAGTCAGTAGATGGACTGGGAGAGCATGGGGGTCACGAGGTCCCTGGAAAGGGGTGTGTGGCAATCCCAATAGGATGAAGATCCAAGTCTTTAGAGTCTTGATGCTTCCTGTTTTGCTGTATGGCTGCGAGACATGGATGCTCCATTGCATGGCCTGAGACTGTACTCCTTTGGTACTGTCTCTCTTCAGAGAATCCTTGGTTACCTCTGGTTTGACTTTGTATCAAACAAGTGGTTGCTTAGGGAGTCTTGAATGAGGCATATTACCTGCATTATGAGGGAATGTTACCTATGGCACTATGGTCATGTGATGCGATTCCCTGAGGGCGATCTGGCTCACAGGATCTTCATTGGACTGCGTGTCAGCCTGGGGGTTGTCAACCAGGATCCTAAGGTGTTTCGATGTGTGGCGGGTGCAGCAATGTGCTGTGCCAGTGCATGCTACCCAACCTCAGATTCAGGTTGGATGAAACTAAAAGAACAACAGCATCTCCAAACAGCAGGGAGATCACTTCCAGTGTTCTATCTTTCCACGGTCCTGTTAGTCCCACCAGGAGCTCAAGCTTCAGAGCACACTGCTCATTGAAACACATAAACATGTCCACCCCATAAAAGTCGTGATATTTTCTCAAATCCAAAACAAAAATCGCATTCAATGTAAATTCAAAAACTGCCAAGCCATACAGTTCTGTATTATTCAGTTTTCGTAATTACTATTTTCAGCCAGTTAACCTGTCAACATTCTCGTCTGTGTCCTCTGCCGTGAGCATTACCGATTTGTCAGTACATTTAGAATTTATATCCTGAATCTGTAAGCCCAAGACTCAACCTGACAACATCTCTGGGATAACCTGGAAATGAATCCTCTGTCATGATGGTCCACCTTGGAGCCTGAGTTTTCGGGTACATTCCAAGGGGAACAGACAGCAACGCCAGCAGTTCTTCACAGGGAATAAGCTGGTTTGTGGTGCACAGATGAATCATTAGGGCCAGAGGTGAGCAAAGCTGAGAGAAGCTCATTGCCAAATGCGGCCTCCCTCTTCCTGTCAGGGTATCAGCGTGAGACAAGAACCAGCTGGCTGACAACAGGCTCATTGCCTCCTCTTTCTCTTGGTCTCTGTATTGGCATTCTCCTTCTTCTCTGACTTGCTCCCTTCTTCCCCCCATTTCTCTCCCTCCTCTTCTCAGGATATCGGTGTGTGATGAGGACCGACTGGCTCCTAATGAGCTGATCGGGGAGGTGCGAGTGGCCCTGCGGCGGGTACAGCCGGACCAGCTCAAACGCTACAACGTCTGTCTGGAACACCCCCCTCCTGTGAGGACAGTCCTGGGGAGGCCTGTGGCCGCAGCACTCAGTGTCATGGTCATTGTGGTCATGGACACGCCATCCTGCATGAGGATATGCCATCTCTCCATCTGTTATGTGCAGGGTTGGCTACCAAAACCCACTATGACCAGTATGTACTGGACCGTAGTGCAACGCAGATTTCGGTGCCTGACTTCGGTGCCACTTAAATGCCTGGGCTGATGACTGAAATACTTGTCCTCTAGTGCTGGGGGCAAAAGAAGTATCACTAAACCTCAAGTGCCATTGCTAGTTAGCATTACACTTCCTCTGATGTCCTTAAACATGGTGAAAATGTGTAAGTCTAAATACTCTTATGTGTGGCTGTATTTCACTCGAAAGGATTCTGACACCAAGACGTATAACAAATTTTTAAAAACGATTGTGTGCAAAGGGGGAACACATCAAATTTATTTATATATTTAAGGTGTCAAGTTAGTATATTCAATTTGAAATTTAATTTGCTTTACAAATAAAAAGCCGTTCTTTAATGTTGTTGGCCTTCATTTTGTGCCTTGTTTTTTGTTAAGTACCAATGCAGACAACATTTAGGCATGGTACCATTTTAGTATTGTTTTTGCAGTGGTATCGACAAAAATCCAAATGATATCCAACCCTATTTATGTGTGTGGGTCTTCATCGCTTTACAGTCTGTGTCCAAGTGTCCCGCTGATGGCCGGTCCAATTCTACATCATCAGTTGCTGAGTGTCACACTGAGGGCTGACCGATTCTGCATCATCAGTGTCTGAGTGTTCCGCTGAGGGCAGGTCCAGTCCTACATCATCAAAGTCCAAGTGTGCTGCTGAGGGCCGGACTAGTCCTATATCACCAGTGTCTGAATGTCCCACTGAGGGATGGTCCAGTCCTCCATCATCAGGGTCTGAGTGTCCCGTTAAGGGCCGTTCCAGTCCTTCATCACCAGTGTCTGATTTCCCACTGAGGGCTGATCCAATTCTGCATCATCAGTGTCTGAGTGTCCCATCTAGGAAGGCTCACTCTCAATCTCTCTCTCCTCTTCTACTCATCCAGCTCCCTTCTCCCACCACCATGAGTGCAGCTCTGCGGGGGATCTCCTGCTACCTCCGAGAGGTGAGCCCTTTCCAGCCGCACCTACACTCCCTCCCCCCCATCTCTCAACTACCCCGTTGGCAACTTATTATCCTCAGGAGAATTCGGTCGACTTGCTGTTTCAGCCATTAAATGTGGGAGTAACATCTCTGCTCTGGGTGCAGCAAACATGCATTATGCCAGGGTGATGTGTAAAGCAAGACAATACCGCTGTCTGATGGAGGGGACATGTAGCGGAACTGGAAGCCTGCCCTTAATGAGGGGACATGCAGAAATAAATTATACCAGAGGGGAGTTCATTACACTGGGAAGCGAGAAACACAGTGATGGATGAGAAATAACGAGATGGATGTGGTCACATGTCAGCGACAGACGGGTGACATGCGTGAGGGAGCGGAGAGCGTGTGCGCAGGTCTCAAAACAGATTCCAACAGAAGGCAGGCGTGACATGAGCCAGGCGCAGAGAACATCACACAGAGAAAGATTTTTAGACATGACAGAAGGTTCTTTCTCAAAAGGAAATCAAGGATTCATCGCATGGACCTGGTGTTAGCCTCAACATGTCTGTACATCTTTACTTCCAGTGTGGCATGTGGATCCTTATTTGCCATGTGTGTAGATCCACTCTGCCTGTCTTTACTGTACGTCACTGTGCTCCACTCTGCCTACCTTTATGTTCAGTGTGCTCCACTCTGCGTGTCTTTTTCTGTATGTCAATGTGTTCCACTCTGCCTGCCTTTATGTTCAGTGTGCTCCTCTGTGTCTTTATGTCCAGTGTGCTCCACTCTGCGTGTCTTTATGTCCAGTGTGCTCCACTCTGCGTGTCTTTATGTCCAGTGTGCTCCACTCTGCATCTCTTTACGTCCAGTGTGCTCCACTCTGCGTCTCTTTACATCCAGTGTGCTCCACTCTGCGTGCCTTTACAGTATGTCGGTGTGCTCCACTCTGTGCGTCTTTATGTCCAGTGTGCTCCACTCTGCCTACCTTTATGTCCAGTGTGCTCCACTCTGCGTGTCTTTATGTCCAGTGTGCTCGTCACTCTGCACGTCTTTTTGTCCAGTGTGCTCCACTCTGCCTGCCTTTATATTCAGTGTGCTCCTCTGTGTCTTTATGTCCAGTGTGCTCCACTCTGCGTGTCTTTATGTCCAGTGTGCTCCACTCTGCGTGTCTTTATGTCCAGTGTGCTCCACTCTGCGTCTCTTTATGTCCAGTGTGCTCCACTCTGCGTCTCTTTACGTCCAGTGTGCTCCACTCTGCGTGCCTTTACGGTATGTTGGTGTGCTCCACTCTGTGCGTCCTTATGTCCAGTGTGCTCCACTCTGCCTACCTTTATGTCCAGTGTGCTCCACTCTGCGCATCTTTATGTCCAATGTCCTCCACTCTGCGCGTCTTTATGTCCAGTGGGCTCCACTCTGTGCGTCTTTATGTCCAGTGTGCTCCACTCTGCGCGTCTTTATGTCCAGTGTGCTCCGCTCTGCGCGTCTTTATGTCCAGTGTGCTCCGCTCTGTGCGTATTCATGTCCAGTGTGCTCCACTCTGTGCGTATTCATGTCCAGTGTGCTCGTCACTCTGCGCGTCTTTACGTCCAGTGTGCTCCACTCTGCGTCTCTTTATGTCCAGTGTGCTCCACTCTGCGCGTCTTTATGTCCAGTGTGCTCCACTCTGTGCGTCTTTATGTCCAGTGTGCTCCACTCTGCGCGTCTTTATGTCCAGTGTGCTCCGCTCTGCGCG
>JAODJU010000045.1:4306865-4330786 GCA_026776725.1 Gnathonemus echidnorhynchus | reverse complement strand
GCTCCTCTCTGCGCGTCTTTATGTCCAGTGTGCTCCGCTCTGCGCGTCTTTATGTCCAGTGTGCTCCGCTCTGCGCGTATTCATGTCCAGTGTGCTCCGCTCTGTGCGTATTCATGTCCAGTGTGCTCCACTCTGCGTGTCTTTACGTCCAGTGTGCTCGTCACTCTGCGTGTCTTTATGTCCAGTGTGCTCCACTCTGCGTCTCTTTACGTCCAGTGTGCTCCACTCTGCGCGTGTTTATGTCCAGTGTGCTCCACTCTGTATGTCTTTATGTCCAGTGTGCTCCACTCTGTGCGTATTTATGTCCAGTGTGCTCGTCACTCTGCGCGTCTTTATGTCCAGTGTGCTCCACTCTGCGCGTCTTTATGTCCAGTGTGCTCCACTCTGTGCGTATTTATGTCCAGTGTCCTCGTCACTCTGCGCGTCTTTATGTCCAGTGTGCTCGTCACTTTGCGTGTCTTTATGTCCAGCGTGCTCCACTCTGCGTGTCTTTACGTTCTGTGGTCTCCAGGCTGCACGTCTTTACATTCTGTGCTCTGCACTCTGCGCACGTTCTGTGCTCCCCGCTCTGTGTGTGTCTTTACGTTCCGTGCTCCCCGCTCTGTGTGTGTCTTTACGTTCCGTGCTCCCCGCTCTGCATGTGTCTTTACATTCTGTGTACTCTCGTCCCACTCTGGTTCTTTCACACGGTCCAGATGCAGGGGGGTGTTTATTGTTTCCCCTAAATGCATCTCGCTGGACACAGCATGACGACGCAGAGGCGCAGGATGAGTTGGCATTCAGGCCATCTGCAGGGTATCCGTACTAATTAGACCCTGATATTTGGCTCATGACAAGGGTGGGGGTTCGGTGCAGGAAGGGGGGGGGGCGCAGGACAAAAGAGCAAGAGCCTCAGGCGGTGAGGAGAAAGCAAACCAGGGAATTATACCATTGATTCTCCGTTGGTTTTATGTTATGTTTCTGTCTGAGTACAGAACAATGAAACACCTCTCAGGAATAAAAATGAGAGAGAGAAAGAGAGAGGGAGATGAAAGACTAGCAGAAGCATGGAAGAAAAGCTGCTCTGTACATGGGGAATGTTCTTATCCTCTAGAAAACATTGTATAAAAGTTTTACTGATTCCAAGTGCCAACTTTCCCTCTGCATTATGTTCACCAGCGAGTGTGTTCAGGCTGTTTCTATAGCATTCAGGGCCCGTGGAGTCATGGGAAACATAATATGGTGTGGAACTGCACCCAAGGTCACAGAGATGCTCTGAAACTTTTACCACAACATGACATCACTGACTAATTCAGTTGACTAATTTACAGTCGATGCTGAAAGCTGAAATGTTTTAGTTAGAGCCAGTAATTAATTTTGCTCAAGGTACCGTGGAGCCAGGCCCTGCTCTCATTTGTGTGTGACTGTACTGTGTCCTGCCGTCCTGTTTCCAATTCATGTCTCTGACTCCCCCTCAGTAAACAGTGCAAACCGAATTCAGAGTGAACTCTGCAGGGAGGTGATGTGTGACCCAGAGGTGACGGGTTGACAAGTTCTTCACATTGTCACTAGAGACTTCAGTTTTATTGGTAAAACATGTCAGAAGCTTACTTCTTTCTCAATTTTTTTCCCCATCTCCTTCGCTTACAGTGGGAGGGTGAGCAGCAGAGGAGCCTGGAAGAGAGGGGCCGTTTGCTGCTCTCCCTGCAGTTCCTGCCCCCATCTAGGGAGGGTGACAGTGAGCCCTCTGTCACAGTGGAGGGACGGCGTTCAGGGCTGTGCGTGGGAATCGTGCGGTGTGCCCACTTGGCTGCTATGGACGTCAACGGGTTCTCCGACCCCTACGTGAAGATGTGAGGTGCTGGGCAAGGCGGGAAGTGAGGAGAGAAGTGAGGTAGGGTCTCAGGTGGGAAGTAGAGCAAGAAGAAGTGAGGTGGAAATAGAGGCAGGACGTGAGGTAAGAAATGATGCAGGAAGTGAAATGAGAAGCAAGGCATCAAGTGAGGTCCATGGGAAGTGAGGCAGGAAGTGAGGTAATAAATGATGCAGGAAGTGACGTGAAGTGAGGCAAGAAGCAAGCTAAGAAATGGTGCAGGAAGTGAAGTGAGGAACGAGGCAGGAAGTGTGGAAAGAAATGATGCAGGAAGTGAAGTGAGAAGCGAGGGAGCAGGTGAGGTACAAAAAGATGCAGGAAGTTCAGAGAGAAGTGAGGCAAGAAGTGAGGTGCAAAATAATGCAGGAAGTAAAGTAAGAAGTGAGTGTAATAGGACATTAATCAGATAATCAGTAAACACTGAAGATTTTAGGATCTCATAGAGCGGCACAGGAGCTGATGAGAGATAGTATTTATTTTCGCCATTTTATAGATTCAGCAACTTAATACTGCAGAATATGTGCCGAGGAAGGCGGCGAGCATGAGGAACACATACCGGCCAGCAAACCCACACGCTCTCATTGACACATCCCTTCACTGCCTCTGTGTTCCTGTGCCGTCTCCAGCTGATAATAACAGTTTCAGTGGGGAGTCACAGCAGAGGCGGGAATGAGCCTTTTCCTGTGTGTGTGTGTGTGTGTGTGTGTGTGTGTGTGGGGTCGGGGGAGTTGTACCCTCCCTGAAAAGCAGGCTAACAGCCTCGTTGTCTTTTGTTCTGTTCAGATACCTAAAACCTGACCTCCACAAGGCATCCAAACACAAAACGGGCATCATGAAGAAGACCCTCAACCCAGAGTTCAATGAGGTACACAGCCCCCATGTCCACTGGCACCCCCCTCAAACACTCCCTCTACTGGTCGCTCACTTATTAGAAATCCGTACCTCCTGTATTTATTCATGGGCTTGTCAATATGGGAACGGTGATCATGGAACATGATCTTGCCCATATGCAAGGAGAATGAGCTGACATGTTGAACATATTTTGCATTTCCTATTGGGTACATGATACCAGTAACATGCATAAGGCCAGTGATCTTCAGAGGATGGCAGATTGATGACCAGAGTCAGGTGAAAATTTACAAAGAGCTCAATCTGCTTATATCATGAAGCCTGTTAGGATGACATGTGATGTGAAAGAAGCAGTGAAGCCACCAGACACCCAGACCTGCACTGTTACAATCTCCATAGCAGGATACAGGTTGTCAAAAGCCACCCATTCCACGTGGTCCACATGGTCTGGATAAAGCCACAAGCAACAGGACTCTGTTCTCACCAAACTTTGTGAAAGATTGTGCTTCATGGACAAACTGAGCAGCGTTACATTTGGGGCAGAAGAGGAGAGGTTCATTCTCCTGCCTGTATTTAAACTGAAGAGACAATGGAATCAAGACCCAAATCAGGGAATCAAACATTCAGCCAGAACAGCAAGTCATAGCAGCATGAAAATCTGCAACAAAACCTTTAAGAAAACACAAAGTCAATGGTCTTAGACATCATAATCCCCAGACTTCAATGCAATCAAAAGTTTGAGAAAAGAAACCAAGGAACATCAGCACAAGAGCTGTGCGATTGAAGCAAACTTATTTCCTGGTTACTGTTTTTAAAAAGCAAATCAAACTTTACCTATGAATTCAGATCGTTTATCATTTATTCAGGCTAACAGAATGTTCTGTGATTTTCCTTCTCTGAATTGGTAAAAACTGGAGGAACTGCTTTCATAATTTGACCCATAGTACTGATGTTCCTCCATGGGTAGATGTGTGAGTTTCGTACTTTTCTCACACCAGCCGGCTCTGAAGGTCTCATTCCCTCACCAGATAGCAGATGTAATCTTTCGCTTAGGCTTTTGCGGTCCCTGGTTGAAACTTCTTCTGCTAACTCCGCCCATCTAAAGTCACCTCCACTTGCTCTTCCTCCTCCTTCTCCATGCCCCAACTTTCCCCATACAGGAGTTCTTCTATGAGATCTCTCTCTCGGAGCTGTCAGGAAAGACGTTGGAAGTCACCGTTTGGGATTATGACATGGGAAAATCCAATGACTTCATAGGTAAGGTTCATGATTTCACTGATTATTCATGACACCTCAAAGCTCACAAGACAGGATAAAATGAGATAAAACTTCTGTTTTGTTACACTGGCAATTATGTCCTAACTGTTTGAGGATAAGTACATTAAACTGCTCAAATGTCAGTGATACAATGTTTCATAGCGATATGTGCCCTAGGTGGAGTGTCTCTGAGCTGTCAGTCACAGGGAGAACCTCTCCGTCATTGGCTGGACTGCTTGAAAAACAAAGGCAATAGGGTGGAGCGATGGCATACGCTGACCAATAAGCTCCCGGGATCCACCTGCTAGGACTGAATGGCCCAGCCCACTAGGTCTATAGACAACGGACAAATGTTATATTTCAGTTCCAGTGGATGCAAAACAAATCTATTCCATCTGAGCAGGCTTGCAAGTGGTAACATTTTACAAATCATAGCACATCGCGTGACATTTTCAACACCTAAGTATGGATTACTAAAATAGATAGCATGACTAGAGATGCATATTAAATAGTCAGATTTTGTACAAGGCTTGCGTTGCTGACATATTAATTCTGATTAATAATTATTAGGTTATTACCCATTTGCTATTAATTAAGTTTGGCTGAAGTCACTCTGAATAAAAAGTGCCTCTTTAACAAATGAAAATGAAAAAAAAGTTTAACATTAACTTCATGTTAATCTCTGAGATACCTAAAACCAGGTATTCCATATATATCGTTAACAATTATCTACATGCCTGCCGCTTTCGCTAGCATGCAAATGACAAAATGGAAGCGGAATTACTGACACTTTCCTGGAACCGCCAGGCTAAACAGTAAAAACACGTATCCTTTTATCCACAGCAATGAAGGTTGGATATTTTATAATTTATATTTACTGTGTTTTTCACTCTGCCGGCTTTAAATGTGAAACTTTCGCAGTTGGGGGTGTTAACGCTGCTGGCTGGACTGACGGCTTTTACTGACCGGCCACACCTTCATCTCATTGTTCCCTGAGAAATAATGACCGTTTGGCTCGTGGGTGGCAATAAAAGCAGTAAAATTACGCTGAATATTGTCAAGAATCCTTCAACCACGCATCACAACAAGCAGCACATCCACATGGACGTTTGTGTATAAAATAATTGAAGTTAACTTTGCTTGACGACAAACACAGAGCCGTGCCCCATGCTCCTCGCCTGATGGTCAGTCTGCCTTCAGCATGCATGTCTTAAATCCTGGCCGTAGGCATATATTAAATATCGCTTTACTGCAGTGCTCACATTCAATATGTCGTTGGGTTATTGAAAGGGACGCTTCTCCTCGGTTTCTTAAAAACGGACGGCAGTCATCCAACGTCGGAAATAACATTCATTAAGGGAGATGTGTAATCCCCGCAGGGGTCACCGACACTTGTTGAGATCGCGTTTGCAAATATGGAGGGCAGACTCCATGTGGTTGGTTTAGAAATGCTCATTTTCATCTGACTTTCTCTATTTTCTTCAAGATGGTGAAGCTTATATTTCAATCAGTTGTTTACATATCAAGCACGTTCGGAATACAGTGATTTATGGAACATGTCAAATAAAACTGGATTGTGGTAAAGATTTTTCTTTGTATCTCTGAATTATTGTCTGTGCATCGTGCTTGTTTGAAATATAAAACAACGACAATAAGTAGCCAAGAACAACTGTTAAATGTTATTAAAAAGGAAATATTTAAATCAAGGCCGAGATATTCAAACTTGAATAACCCCTTTTCATCCAACTATTTTAATTCATTAAAATATCCACCTGGCAAAAGTTAGTCGTCTGAATGTAATTAAAATACCTTTCAAGGAGCATGATTAAGGACTGTCAACGCGTGTGAATCAAATAATCAGTTTGTATACTCGTAATCTTAACAGGGAACGCCGCATAGGATGACACCGGGTTTTACGCCGCCTCAACCATCTGACAGCGCAGGTCGTGTTTTTAAAGCCCTACTAAATTCGCCACGCTGCTGCCATCGTGTGGTCCAAGGTGTATGTTACAGCCTTTCGGACATTACAAAGGGTGCGGGAATTGTAATGAATTTAAGTGGTCTAAATCACACAGTCCTGCTGCAGCTTTGGTAATTGATTTGGCCGACGGCGCGAAGATCTTTATTTTGTCTCTGATCAGCAACTGAAATAGCCAAACAGAAACAATCTTCGTTTTACATACATGTTTAATGCAGACACATTAATACATTCACACATCCTGCAGATTAAAGGTCCTCCACTCACCATAGCATCACAGAGATGCTGATGCAGTCACACGTTTTCCCCCTGCTAACCATAAAAAGCAGACAGCTGAAGGCAGGAGACAAGAGCATGCCTGGAATCCACAACAGCGAATCATCCCCCTGCAGATTCAATGTGCTTTAATTTACGTGGATCAATTTCGGAAAAAAGTCTTTCTAGCTGAAGAAAAACGCATATGAATGATGTGAAAGACCAGTGGGTTTAGGGTCAGAAAACATGCCTTGTGTTCTTAATTTATTTGCATGTTTAAAAATTACAGATGAACCAATATAGAAAACCATAAGGGTAAAGACTTCATTCATTCATTCATTCACCCATCCATCCATCTATCTCACGACTGGTCAGGGTTGCAGAAGGGCCTGGAGCCTCTCCCTGGCAACATAGGGTACGAGGCTGGGGTTCTCCGTGAAGGGGATTCCCATATCTTAAATACTGATTTCTTCATTGTAATTAAGTCGTACTTTTTAATCACAGTTACCCAGTTCAGCAGACAGATCATTCACCCACAACAATAAGAAGGTGAATGTAACTTGTGTTGCCGAGGTGAGTAACCACAGCATCTGCTGTGCACCGGCTGATTCACCAGAAGTAAAAACTGCCGTCTTTGTGGGTTTTCTGTGTGCTGAACTCCTCTGCTACCAAAGTAAGTTATCGTTTATGAAGAAACACTGATGCACAGGATTTCAGTTCAGCTTCTGTCTCTCTCCCTGCAGCTCCTCTGAAATGAGTCATTTGAGGGGGGAAAAAAGATTCTCCGGCATTCAGGGAAACGTTACATTTTAAAGTCAGTCAGCATGCGATGGAGTATCCTGGGGCCTGTATCACAGAGCAGGATTCCTTGCTAAGCCGCATACCCCGTTAGATTTAAGGTAGTCTGGGCTAAATGTAAGTGAACAAAGATAAAGTCTATTTAAACTGGGATACCTTAAATCCAACATGTTATCCGGCTAAGCAAGAAATCCTGCTTCGTGATACAGGCAACCGAATCACCATCCTTTGAAACTGCCTTCAGTCAGATTAGGAGAAACTGGGCACTGGCCATCGCAACGCGCCCCACTGGCAGATGCTACACATCGCTTAAGCTTTTCTGTACCAGTCCAGTCAGGATGGAGGGACGGATCTGCCAGTGGCCCCACTCAGAGAAAGACAAATCCTGACAACATAACATATAATTATGTTCAATAAGCAACAAAGTGGAGGATTTCCAAAGGCAGCAGGGCTGGTTACAAAGACAGGACACCTGAGAGCCAGTGCACCTCCCATCATTTTTGCAAAAAGCAAGACTTCCCACTGTGTTCTGGGAGCTCCGTACTTCCAGTAACACCATAAAAACAGTAATATATGCACACTCACTTCCCATATTAGGAAGGCAGAATGCTGGAAAGGTGCCATACTTCTGTGTAGCATAAATTATTATGTCTTAATTTGAAGACAAAAAAAAAAAAGCTTTGTAAGCCACCATAACTGAGTATAAAGGGTTCAGCTGTATGTCGTCTCTCTGGTGTGACTTTTCAGGTGCTTATTCAGTTTGCCCAAGGCCATGAACTGCTTCCCACAGAAGGTGCAGCAGTATGGTCTGTCTTCCATGTGGATTCTTTGATGATTTTGTAGACTGGCTGCATCATTAAGCTGCAGCCCGCAGAGGGGGCAGCAGTACGACTGCAGTCCCGTGTGGACCTTCTGGTGCTTCTTGCAGGTGTAGGCATCCTTAAACCTCATGCCACACTGCGTGCAGCTGTAGAGCCGCACTTGCGTGTGGACCCTCTGGTGGTTCTTGAGCGTGCCGTCGTTATTGAAGCGTTTGCCGCACAGGGCGCAGCTGTACGGTTTCTCTCCCGTGTGAATTCGCAGATGTATCTTCAGCCGGGACATGTGGCAGAAGGTCTTCCCGCACTGTGGGCAGGAATGAGTCCGCTTCCCTGGGAGCCGTCTCAGGTTCACTGATGGCGGCTCCCGCATTTGCCCCCGCGAGTCACTGGCCCACACCGAGTCAGCTCGCTGCTGTGATTCACTGTAGCTGGGCCCATCGGCTTCTTTTTTAACAAGGTCAGGCTCCATATCTGCCACGTGCGGCTCCTCTGTGGGACTCTCAATCTGTACTTTGAAAAGTTCGGGCAGCTCTGAGTCCTGGTCGTGGTCACTCTTCAGGCCAGGTGGCGTAAACGGCAGACACTGCATGCTGGCCTCCTGCTGCCTCTGCCCGACGCAGAGCTTCTCCTCACTGGGAGAAATCTCCCTCTGGAGGCTCCAGTCCTGCCCATCCAGCTCCGGCTCAGTGGGGGACACTGCTTCGGGCTCAAGGTTCTCTATTGGTTGTGAAGCTTCTAGAAAGAAAGAACAGCAGCATATGCACAATGTAAAAATGCAAGCCCACTCTTTCTTTTTCTATAATGTCAGCATACCTTGGGGGGGGGGGGGGGGGTTGGGCAGCCAGTTGACCTTGGACCCCCAGAGGGGTTTTTGGTTCCTCTCCTCTGCTGTCATCTGGCATTCTTTCTTTCAATTTGTTATCTTCCCTGTTACCTGTTTTCGGATTATCCCACACAAATGATGCAGGAATGCACTTTGGGCCAACTCTGTTGTGAAAGGTAGTATATTACAGTAAATTGAGTTGAACTGAATTTAAATCAACTTGGCAACTTAGGTGTTTTTTATTTATTTTCCATCCATTCATTTTCTGAAACCGCTTGTCCTATTCAGGGTCACGGGGGTCCGCAGCCTATCCAGGAGGCTACGGGCGCAAGGCAGGGAACAACCCAGGATGGGGCGCCAATGCATCGCAGGGCACAAGGCAGGGAACAACCCAGGATGGGGCACCAACCCATCGCAGGGCACACCAGGCAGCATTCCAGCTTTATTCCACGAGAGTAGCTAGTCCAAAGTCCCAATCATTGTGTGAAAACTGCACGTTCTTCCCAGGGATGTAAGAACTAAGGGGATGGTGAGGACTTGTACAGCCCCCACCCCCCAATATTTAATTTGGCTTCATTCGTCATCCAAAGACCTTTGCATTTATATTATTTAATTATGCCTCCCACCAAACCGAACTCTCTCCTACGACATTAGTTCTTCCAGTACTTTTGTGTGTTTTCCCCCAATATCAAGACCTGTGGTCCAGATTAATTAATCAGGTGCAGGCCTGAGTTACATGTCAAGGCATCACAAAGATTTCTGTGACAGACTGCGATGTGTGAGAAAAGGTGGACATTTTTTTTCGTTTGAAAAGCGTTATGCTTATAGCTCGACTCAGAGATAAGGCTGCTTATTTGATAAGCCTGGGTTGCACGTTGAGTAGGAAGTTAAACATCGGTGGCTTCTGCTGAAAATTTTGGTTGTGGTGGCCACGAGGGACCAGCTATATTTTTGGTCACTACACCGCACCCTGTCTGTTCTGTGGTTCCGCTGAAACAATAAAATAATGCATATTTCCTTTTTAATATATGATGTAGGGTGGCAACAGGGGTTGCCACGGTAACACCTGAGATCCGCCCCTGTTGCACACTAAACCGTGCATTAAAGATAACTTGCATAGTTTTTAAAACGCGGTTTAAACAACAGGCTTCCGACCGTTCCCTACAGCGCCGAAAGAACGCAAGAAGTAGAAAGAGGGAAATATACACATGAAATCCTCAAGAGAGAATGACCGGAGTACATGGACAAGGTGCTCATTAGACAGATGCATTGTTAGCTTTGCACGACCGGGCTGGAAATTACTATTAAAGTAATTTACGCACGACACACAGCCGTAAAGTACAGGTTAAAGAGCGGTTAACTTCACCCACCGGGCCAAACTGGTGCTTCCGCTCCGGCGTCCCGCAGCCTCCGCCGCAACAGCTCGATTTCCCGCTGCGCCCGGGCGCTTTCCTCCTCATATTCCAGCACCGTACTCCCCACCACCTCCAGTATCTCCCGTACGGCAGCCATTAGGCGCTCAGTCAAATAATCATTCAAAAGCTGCAGCTTAGTCATGACGCTTCTCCAGCTTTCAAAACCCCCAGAAGTCGAGCAGCAGACAAGTTTTTTTGTGTCCCGCTTCCTGGTCACGTGACGTGGTGAAGGCGGGACTCAACTTCTCGTTACCGTAATACATGTTAGACTAGTTACCTTACATCTCCACCACTATACTTACAGCACATTCAGTTTAGAAAAGCCTTCAGCGCTGCCGCTTTCTAAATTTTCATTAGTAGGATACGTGAAAATCTGTGTGGTTAGTTCTCCTTTACGGCTGTTGTACCACGATATGGATGCATTACGTTCCACTCATGCTGTGAAGTGAAACTGCATTTGGTTTATACTCCCAGGGCTGCCAACTCTCACGCATCTGGCGTGACACTCACGCTTTCGGACTCTCACGCTCGCGCAGGGAATCATACGGCAAATTTATATTATTATATTATAAACCTAAAATTAGCTGCATCAAAAGCGTTGGGGTAGTTTGCAAACCCTACAGACTATTTACAAGGTAATTCAACTGTCACATAGGTGTAAATGCGTGTGCGGACTTGTCTGAAATCGAAAATCTCACGCCAGCCGGCTGACCAAAGTTGACAGCCCTGTATTCATTTTTAAAGAACTGTGTCCCTGTTAAAATAACCTGTAATGAAAAGCTGAATAAAATCCTGAGCACCTGATCTTCTACTCACCTCCCCATTCAATGTTTGTTCCCATATAACAACAGGATATAAATTAGGCTCCTGGGGGCAGCAGTGTCCACAGGCGACCACTTAAGCACTTGCACGCTCGGCTGCACTACTTATTGCCCTTCACCCTTCTTATACAGTACAGCAAGCTGTTTAAAATAGGGCTGGGACACCTGCAGAGCCTAATGGAACCAGGGCCAGCCCTGAAAGACAGGGACCTTGTAGCCACAACAAGCTTTAATTGCAATCCGCAATCATCACCACGCACTAGGACATTCTAACATACAGCATTCAGCTTCTGCACGCTGCCCGAGTCTGGAAGTTAAATACGGCTGCTAGAACTCACATTAAAAGTGGCCTCCTGTGCTGAGCTGAGGGAGTGAAGACAGAACCGTCACATGAGAAAGAGGCCCTGGACAAGAAGCACTCTCATCTATTTTTAGTCTTTATTGCTGCATAAACAGATAGAGGCTAATCATGCAGTTGTGTTACTGTAAAATTGCCACTGAGATAAAGAGCATTTATTTCAGAGAAGTGACTGCAGCTTTTCAGGAAAAAAAAATGGGAAAAAAACTTATTATGAAGGATCACCCACACAGATGCCTAACAGCCTAACGAAGCCTGCACTGTGCTGTGATCAGGGGAAAAAACCCAAGCCACATTCATTACAACTACTCGGCACAATCCACTCTGATCTAACATATTTCCAAGTCTGTGAATGTTACAGCAGCAAACATATATTGTTATTCCAATTAAAGGGTGACACCCGCCAATTCAGAATGAGATCAAAACGATTCACAAGACAGAGAGAACACAAGTTCAGCAGTTCCTGTAATTTACAAAAGATGGTTAAACATCTCATGAGGGAGCAAATGTTGTATTGGCTGGATGGAGTCAGGGCCCACGACTCTTAATGACTCTGCGACGAGAACCCAGTCCGTCTGGGCGCATGCTGCCTCCCCAAACTTCTGACACTAGTCACTACGGACTCCGTGACATGTGGCCAACTGTTGCTGGTCTCCAGCTTCTCAGTCAATCTCCCCTAAGCTGCAGGAGCGAGAGAGAGAGACACAGACACTTCAGGCCTGACCATGCTTTTGCTGGGGCTCTAGCTGACCGGCCTGCTCCCTCACTTACCTAAGGGACACATGTGCTGTCCAAGCCACACCCTTGATGACTCACTTGGTTATGTAGGGCTGGATGTGGCCAAAGTGTGTTGGGCTGAAGTAGGCTTAGAAGAGGGGGAAAAAGGATGCAACATGAGCTTAAGCAATTTATTTCTGACCTACAAACATGTTAAATGATAAAATGTTATGTTATGCTTAAATAAGAGGACTTTGTGAATGTCTCATCTTAAACAGCAAAGCAGATAGTTTGAAATGTACCTTTATGTGCTGTACCAAGGAGATATCACTTGTGTTCATGGACCTAGAGAACAATGATTGCGATTATTAACAATCATAATCCTCAAATGCATTTAAACATTTGACTGGCCACACACTATTACATTGTTCTTACATGTGCTGGTTATTTTCCATCAAGTGGTTTTTGAAATGATTGTGAAGGCTGCTCGCCACTGTGAATGTCTTCGAGCAGTGCGTGCAGTAGAAAGGTCTCTCCCCGGTGTGGATTCGTTTGTGTTTCTTCAGCGTATCTCCATCATTGAAAGTCTTCCCACACAAGGTGCAGCGGTAAGGTCTCTCACCGGTGTGAATGCGCAAGTGCCTTTTGAGGTTTCCTATTTGAGTGAAACTTTTCTCGCACCACGTGCATCGATGCGGTTTTTCCCCCGTGTGGATTCGCTGGTGCCTCCGTAGATCTGCAGACTGAGTAAATGACTTACCACACCAGTTGCAACTGTAGGGCCTTTCGCCACTGTGTATCTGCAGATGTGTTTTTAGATTGCAGATCTGACTAAAGAACTTTCCACAGTAGAAACAGCAGTGCTGTTTTTCTCCCACATAACTAACAAAATAATTCTCATTCAGGGGCTCATTTGACCTGCATTCGGCTTCTTGGGAATTACACTCATCTACATCCCCAGTAACTGGGACATCGGATGGGACCCCCACGCTTGCTTCACCCAGGGTATCTTGCACTTTCGGACTGTGACCTAGATTTGCAGGCTGCTCAGACTTAAGGTCCACTTCACCAGGCTCAGTTTTGACTTGATCGGGTCGCAAGCTGGGTGTTTCCTGCTCCGCGGGCCCTAGGGTCAGTGCCTCAGTGACCGTATTCTTTACCGTCTGTGTGGCATTTGGCTCAGCACAGGCGTCCAGAGGCGAGACCACTGACAGGGCAATCTCTAGTGCCAGCTTTTTCAGTCCTTGTGCTGAACCCTCAGGGTCCGTCTCCACCACACAGACCGGCTGCGGCCCCCCATGCTCCTCCCCCATCTTTTCAGATCTGCAGCGATCTTCAGTGGCAGCAGTCTCTACGTCCTGTCCGAGTTGCGGGCTCCATTCTTGCCCACCCAGCTCCTGATCTGCTGGGGACCTCCCCCCAGAAATGGGGACAGCAACAGACTGCACATCTCCTGAGAGGGAGGGGAGACACAAACAAACACGACTTTTAGTTACTACAAAAAAGAAGAAAAAAAAAAAAAAAACCAAAAACTAAATTTTACTGGCACTGTCAAATGAAATTCACGAAAGGCAGACATTCAGAAACTGTATGTTTATACCCAGGAAAGGGGAGATTTTTTATTAATATTTGTCATACGATTAATTCCATCATAATTCATGACTTAATCTTTGTTTTCAGTAATTGTCATTTTAAAGACTGCTACGCCGTGCTATTATAACGCTAATAAGACAAATGTCCTACAAACATTCGAGCAGTTATGGGGAATTATGTTTTTGATCATTCGTTTAAAAGGAGCTGGCAGCGGAGGTGGTAAACAGAAAACTAACAGCCTGTTTTATCGGTTTCAAAGATCGCTCGCAAAATAGACGGCAGCTAGATCCGCTGCTAACGACTGCTGGCCGCTTGTCAAATAAAAGAGTCATGGCAGGGAATGAGGCGCAGGGGCGCAGGAGGGAAGGAGGCTCTCACCCGCCCAGGGCGCTTCGGCCACCAGCACCACCTCCCTGAGTCTCCGCCTAAGGCTCTCGTTCTCCCGCTGCGCCCTGGCCGTTTCCTCCTGGTACTCTGACACCGTGTCTCCAACCACTTCGAGGATTTCCCGTACGGCCTCCATCAGGCGCTCCGTTAAGTATTGTCTTAAGAGCTGCAATTTAGTCATTTTTATCGTCCTAAATAAAAGCTGACATAAGGCAACAATGAAACACACCAAACTGAAGCACTTCCGGTGTATTTAATGACGCACAAAGCCGCTTCCGGTGCGATCTCCCACGCGACTAGTGACGCCTTCCGTAGGCGAGGTCAATCCCGGGCATATGTTTTTATAGAGTTTTGCGTTTTGCATATTTCGTAGTAATCACAGCTGATTAAATGTAATGTATGTTTAATTCCTTGCCTATATGTGAAACCTACAGAACAAATATGATTTCACACTGGCGTATGAAAATATTTCTTTAAAAATAATTTAGTAAGTTTGAAAATGTATTGTGATGGACCTAGGAGGACCTCATTAATTGCTATATAGTTTTCTGTTACGTGTTGCAAGTGATTGATTGCTTGCGCACGATCGTTTTCACCTATAGGGGTTTAGAGGGGAGTTTTTTTAAGCTGGGGAGATGGAGGATTGGGAAAATAAGGATTGTGGTGGTGACTCCTTGGGGTACAGCTTGACAGTCTCTTTGGAGTAAGGGAGTAATTTAGTTAGGGGAGCTTGTGAAAGGTCGTGGCTTAGGACAGGAGCCTTTTAAAGTGTAACCACTCACCTCAAATGCAGGGACCTGTTTATATCCCCTTTGGGTTGGTATGCTGTACTATGACGTCTTACCTGGCTGGAATATCCTAGAACTCCATAGGAAGGGGGGTCTTGTCTAGCAGACGTGGTGCTTAAAAATAAAGTGTGTGTGGTCCAGATATACCTTATCTAATGGGGACTTGTGGGGACCAAATATCCTCACAATGTGTTGAATGCCTGTTTTTTTGACCTTATGGGGACTAGTTTCCTGCCCTCGTTAAAGGAAAACTCAATTTTCTGAAAATCCATGACTGCAGTCAAAAAACTAAAATGCAAAAACTCTTGTATTTTGTTTGGTTACTTATGGTTATGGTTAGGGGTTAAGGTTGTCATAGTTAGCGTTAGCATTTTTCCCATAGAAATGAATGAGTGGTCTCATTCATTGTCTGGGTATGCCAAAGGATTCTGGCAGTCTCTAAAAACCCTCATCCTGCAGAGAGAGCCCCTCACGATTCGCGCTCTAATGTCATACGGATCATCCAGGTATGCTGGTGTTCTGACGAGTTGAGATACCAATCGAGACGTGCTGTCAAGCTTTTCTCCGCATGTGCAGTTCCACTGTTTTGGGGTTAGGGTTAGGTTTTAGGGGTTAGGGTTAGGGAAGGGGTTTTAGGGTTTTTTTTGGGGGGGGGGTTAGGGTTAGGTTTAGGGTAAGGGTTATGGTTAGGGCTATCAATTAGCTCTACGGTGGCTTACCTCGACATCGGTGTTCTGACGAGTTGAGATACCTACGAGACGTACTATCGAGCCTTTCTGCGCATGTGCAGTTCCACCGTCTTAAGATTAGGGTTAGGTTTTAGTGGTTAGGGTTAGGGCTATCGATTAGCATTTCGGCAGCCTAACTTGACAAAGTAGCTCAACTCTACAGAACACCGGCATTGTCTACGGAGAAATTGTAGTTGGATGGGCGGTGCTCATATAGGACTGGTTTACGCAGAAACCTCAACTTAACCAAGAACATAAACTGCTCGGAGCAGGTTTGAGACTTAGCGTAAATTGCCATAGCAGCATGCCTCAAGTAAAACCTACCCACCTTTCGTAGTACAGGTTAATTGTGAAGTTACACTACACATCATCAAGTTACTTGCAAAGTTACCCAATAAGCCAGTAACCCCTCTTTGTAGTACAGGCCACAGGACGTAACATACATTCTGCTCAGTGTTGTGACTATCCAGTATTGAGTGTGCGCAGTAGCCTATGGTCGGATCTTTGAATGCTTAATGAAATAATTTTTTCTTTGAGTCTGGTCACAGGTTGCGGTTTATGCACTTAGACTAGTGAGCAACTAGTGGGGTTGCGACTAAATTTGAGTTCATTACATCAACCCTGCAAAACTAGGCTAAACTAAAGCAATTTTGTGTAGGCCTATTTGAATTACCAAAATACAAATGTAATGACTGGCAATAATTTGAGTGTGCAAGGTAATCTCCCTGATACTCAAATTCCCATTGCTGATCCTAAATAAACAGTCTTGGACACATATTAAAATTAAGTGGTATAAAAATCAGAAGAAACTCTGCAAATCAAGCATTATGCCACTTGGATCGGCTATATAAGAAGATATAATGTATCAGTTGTATACGATTCCTCCTAATGGTATACAGACATGCATTATTTTGTCATTTTTGGTCAGCCAATTGAGTGACAGAAAATTTACAGCCATTAAGACTCTCAACACATACATGATGCAACAACATGGCTGCTATCCTTTGTGGATTCGCTGGTAATGAATTATATCTACACATGTAGAGTGACTTTTTTGTGTGAATATGCAGATTCACATTGGGGTGGTGAGTATTTGTGAGTGATCTCCTATAGTGAGGACAGGAATGGGATTCACTGCCATTCAGACTGTTCAGCATCAGAATCTGACACTCCTCAAAATCCTGACTGTCACTGCTGTGCAGATCTGGCCAACTGTGAGTTAACTGAGTCAGTCAGCTGTTTACATTCATTCCTGTTTCTCCCATCTGATCCACTTTAATCCAGTCACACACAGATTAGGCAGCATGCCTACTGGCCCAGCGAGTTTCTCCTCCCTCAGTTGGAAACTTCTGTGTCATGCTGGGTCTTGATCGTGGTTTGGACCACATTGCTTCCAAAAAGCCAGCCATAAATATTGAGTCAGGTGGTATTCTGGGTAGGTTTATACCCTCCGGTTTTGTGGGCTTGACACCCTCTGCCGAGTTTTTGTGCGTGTTGTTATCCGTTTTTATATAAAAGTCGGTATTTTTCGCTTTGTCAAATTGTAGGATTTGGAGTTTCAAAGATGACAACAAAGATTACAAAGGTGAATGACTGTAATCATATAAAAAGCTAGTATTGATTACTTTACACTGACTTCAGCAAGAAGATCGAACTACGTAATCGACAGGTAATGTATAAAAACGATGCTATCACTGAGGTTAAATTCAAGGTATCGTCCACACCCGCACTGTCGTAATCCCGATCTGTAAGACAGTTATATCGTGACGATTACTGACCCGTCGTGTTTTAGCCTGGTCAATGATAAACGCGATTATTTTAATGTGACTTTCTCCAAATGGTGAAATCACAATCCCCCGCGATGCGCGGACTCAGCCAAATAAAGGTGCTGATCTGTTACATTTGTTCCTTCCTGTCTGCACCTGGTGTCTCCGCACCCCGCCCTCCATCTCCACTCTGCACTGCATTATGACAGCCAGTATTTCCCCCCTCTCTCCTACCACCTACGTTTTTATTACTTATTTAAATCAGCCAGATTGGATCAGACAGTTCTTTGCGGCGTTCAGACCGTTTTAATGACAAAACGATCTTTTTATCCAAAGCAGCAGCTTCCACATATTTCACTATCCCCGCGCTTTCCCTCTCACATCTTTCTTTATATATAGATACATAGTGAAAAGTCAGCGGTCTTTTTATCCTTCTATCTCGCAGACGGTTTCCCTGGCAACGGAAATCCCCCCGGCACAAATACAACGTGGGGAACAAATGCAAGCGAGCAGAAGGGCGGCGGTGCAGTTGCCTCAGCATTTAACATACCAGCGGCAGTAACTCCACGCTGCTCTTTTCATATAATGACCGTTTATTATCAGCACACCTTGAAATTCGCCCACTGTTTTCGTTTATGGAAGAAAAAAAACAGCCAGCTTTCCATAATTTTTTTTTTTTTTTTAAATTAAAACGGTCACTTAAGACATGCACAGGCACTCGGTGCTACATCGTTGCAGTATCAGTAAGACTGGTTATATGGATATAAATAGTTTCAGATTAACCTGATGAATGCACTGTGGTTTTGAAACAGTTTTGCCATCGCCATTTAACGATAAAAGACTGAACAAACGGCATGCATTATTTTCTGTGCGTACAGTTTTGTTCTATTGCTGTTACAAAAATGTAAAGTATCACAAAAGAAAACAATGCAACACCATTGCCAACAATAATAATCACAATTCTACTACCTATGTGGAAACTGTGAGGATTAACAGTCAGATTCCATGTAGTATATTGTATAACATTATCATGATGTGTTAATACATATTAAATGTGCGGGAAAATACAATCAACAAATATTAATACTATTTGATTAGTAATTTCTGCAACATTTGACAGTGCAAGTGGGTAATATTATTCAAACCTATCTAAAAAGCCAAAACAAGCCGCCATTCTCATGCAGAAGTCAATGTTAATCTACAGCGTGACCAGCTTCCCCCACAATAAATGCAGCTTCATGGTCATGCGGCAGTCAAACGGTGGGGTTGCAGATATTTGGGCAGCAATCAGAGCCACCCTGCACTGCAGACACGCAGAGGGACAGTGTCCAGCTGGATCACAGTGAGGCATTAGGCCAAACGCTCCCTCCCGCCCCCATGCGCCTCTGTTTCCAGGTGAGAGCTGGGTCTCCCTGCACATGGCACGCGCCACACGCATCTGTCCCAAAAGCCTCGCAAAGCAAGTATGAATTTATAACCTTTCCGCTATTTTTAGAGAAAAATCAGGCCACGGCACATTTAAACCTCGTATTTTAAATCGTGAAATGTTTTCATAGTTTACCAAAAATGTTAACCTTGGCTGCTTTCCTAGAAATGTCTCTATAGCACAAAAATGCATCTTACACTGTCCCCTCCGCAATACTGACAGGAACAGTATGCCCCCAGCGTACTGTGTTATTGTAAACATTTTTTTCTTTCAGAAACGGCGCAGACACTAAACCTTATAAGCTTCCCGTACAACTAGGCAAGATGCAGGCAAAGCCTCAGGCAGCTGTATCAAAACACATTTCCAAAAGTGACTGACAGATTTAATCTGTCATCACTTACAGACACAACTCTAGTTGAAAACGGCTGGAATAAAAAAAAATATTCCAGGTACAAGCAGGCACTGTTACTGTTAGTACAAAGGACCCATGAGGAGCTCTGAAGCTGACATATTCTGGCACGTTCTTCTGACAGGAGACACTATCGCTGATGCAGAATAAAACTCCACTGTCTGCCATAACTGCTTTCATGTCTAAATCATCCAATGGGATGCAGGACACCCCAAAAGAGTTGACAGCCATTCTTTCCCAGTCTGCTGTCCCTTTGTCCTCTGGGTGCTGGCTCCATCCCTAGCAGGCTGGTGGCCCTGCACATCCTATCTGCCGTCTCCTCCACCTCTTCCTGGTTGCAGCACACGTTGCTCCGTTAATCTGCCTGGAGGAGTTCCCCTTCCATTCTGCAGCTGCTCGGCAATGCAAACACCCTGATATCCCAGAAACACCAACCTCAGTTTCCTGTGACATGCTATACTCTCTTCCTCCATCTGCCTACATTTGAGCTTCACATTTAGGAAATCTACAGGTTCAGAAACTCACAAGCACACGCTCTCCAAGCGCATCTCGGCAAGTCTGCACATTCTTAATCAATGCATGCCATGCTAAGAGTAAAATGTAACTCCTTTTGTCAAATGAGGTCTTGTCAATATGGTACAATAGAAACAGTAACATAAATAAATTTATTCATTCATAGATGTTTGGAGTAGGTGCTTAGTAATTGGAGCGCATCTGATTTTTGCCATGAAGTACAGTGTTGTTTTCATAATTACGTAAGTATGTCCTCTCATGAATGATGATTCAATGGGAGAGTGTGGGTTCTCGCAGTGGCGCTGCTGCCAATGCAGCCAGTTCTGCTGAACTGAATGTCAACGTAGAAAGTGCTGATCCACTTCAATTCTGAATGACATTCACCCAAACGTGACTGGAAGCCATGGGATGTCAGAGCTCATGTTTTCGCTTGGTAAAGTAGTTTTTCGCGTGTTCAGATTGGAGCTGAGGATGGTGGTTTTTAGTAACCCACAGTGGTTGAGCATAGATGGAGAAAATGGTCTGATTTCGTCGGGGCGATTTGTAGGTCTGTAAGCCCCGGCCTGCGATGATCTCAAACTCAGGACTTGAGGATGACTGAAACACAGGAGGTGAGAGTTAGCTGAGGATTCTGACACCAGAAGAAACAATGTGAATCTGGAGCGGAGGACTGGCCAGGAGCCGCAGGGTACTCACTGCCCCAGTTGATGACAACAAAGGCGATGATGATGATGACGCCGCCCACCAGGGACACCAGAGAGAGAAGTTTACCCACCCGGGCCAGACGGCGGGCACCGTCGACATTTCCCTGCTGCAGGCTGACGCGAGACTAGACAGGATTCAGGGCAAAGTGAAGGCGGGAGAGGTGACTGGGAGGCACAGGACAGGCAGATGGACACTGACAGGCAGACGGACACTGACAGGCAGCAGCACAGACACTGAGAGACATCGACAGACAGACACTAACAGACAGACACAGGCAGGCAGCAGCACAGACACTGAGAGACACTGACAGACAGACACTGACAGACAAAGACTGACAGACAGACACCGACAGACAGACACTGACAGACACAGGCAGGTCGATTCCGACACTGCTCACCATGACTGAGAAGACCAGGGCTACGATGTTGAGAGGCCACATGGGACAGAAGCAGGACAGGATGGCAAGCAGCAGGTAGTCTTCTGGCTTGGTGCCATCATTGAGGCCAACGGTGGCGGTGCTGGGGTGGCGGGAGAGGGAGGGCCGCGGGGAGGCCGTCATGTGACTCTTCAAACTGGAGTGGCTACCCAGCCGAGCCCTGCCGTTCGGCACAAGCGATTGCGATGACAGATGGGACTTGGAGTGCTTGCGAGTCAGGGGGGAGGATCGGGACGAAAGAGGGGGGGAGTCCGCAGGGAGGGGGCACACCCCGTTACCTGCCAAGAGAGAATAGTCAATCTCAGAGGCATAATGCTAAAGCTAACTGTGCTTCAGTAACATCAGGTTACAGCTGGGGAATACAACATACACATAACCTAAATGCTAGCGCTAATTGTAATATGAGGCTACAGCTGGGGAACAGCGCCCACAGCCAAAGTGCAGAGTCAGCTGGGGTGCAGTACAAGAAGAAAGCAGAGAGCATTCAGTATAGCCAATTCAGTTTTTACAGATGTGATCACCGTACTGAGCATTCGTGGACTTTTCAGTGTTATTACATGGGCAATCCAGCTATCTACTGTTAAATACAGACACCTGCTGACGGCAGGAAAAAATAACTTAAACCGGAAGAAAGATTGAACACTGTGTGATGTATATGTTTCCATCAGAGAACAGGAAATCCTGTACGGATTAAGTGTTAATTTAAAAAAAATTCAGAAGCGTGTTTACTGTTCTCCGTCCGCTCCGACACAGTAAGCATTTGGTCAGTGTGCCAAAACTCCTCCTTGTGGGCAGCATCAGGACCCCGGGGCCCCTGGCTGGAGGCGGAGCGAGGGACTTGCTGCTCCCCGCCGGTTGGCTGACAGCTGATGACGGACAGGACGGACTCCTCCTCTTTCTGCAGGTTGGCTCCTGGATCTGGATGTCGCTGCGGCTCCTTGATTTCGGCGGAATCAGTATTCTGCGTGTTTAACGCCATTGTCACAGCTGAAGTTGTCTCTTCTGTAAGTGGCAACTAATTAACTGAAACAAACGAAAACATACATGACGGAACATTTATCAGTGATCATTTATCATTTCAGTCGTGTGCTTGAAATACTTCTTTCTATCGTTTAGACGTGCAAGTTTTGCATAAAGCAGACAGAGTACCATCAAGAACTAATAAGGACGATTTGCAGGACTGGCTCTGTAACTCATACCGGCTATTAATCCGCACCGGTCGTGTCCGGCACCACAGACTTTGCCACTGCAGTGAACCAAGAGAAGTAACAGGTTCGGCAAGCCGCCGGGCATAAATGTAGGAAAATGGGAGAGACTGGCAAGCAAGCAGCGGGGGTCAGTACACCTCTGCCTAACTTCCTACAGCTGCGCTAAAATATTTTTTCAGACATGAGCAAAATGTGCTCCCACGATACGTCGCTGTGGGCTAAATAACGAACATGTTTTTGGAGCTGCATATATATGGAGATATTATGAACAGAAAATATATCTGGCGAAAGAGAAAACAGACGGACACACCCCCGGTGTATGAAGCGAGACAGTAGATCCAGACCGCCCTCACAACATGCATGCACCTATACCGCATTACAAACACGCGTGTACCATAAACAGATAAGCTGATAAATATTTAAAATATTTACAACCCACCTTATTACTTATGCTATCGAACGCAATGTTCAAATCATCCGAAAAGCCACAAATACCAGCATTTTATTCCGCGCCGAAATGTTTTAAGAGCGGGGTTTCATATAAGGCTCCCGAGAGACTGCAAAATTGCGAAATTAATTAAACCAGCATTTGCCAGCAGAAGGAAAATGAGACCGACACACTGCGTCTCCAGTGGCGACATTTGCCAAAGAAGCCAACTTATTTGCGCCTCCCCGGAGGCTATGAGCCTTTCTTCAGCGCTGCGAAGCGAGTGCGGAGCGCGATGCGGGAGCCGGCTGCCTTTCCTATACGGGCTAGTCGCATTCTCCACTTGATGGGAGGATTTCATATGAAGAGGGAGGTGCGCGGAGGGAGGGGTGGGGGCTGCAAGCAGGGACAGAGGACCTAACGAGTCGTGGGGAGTCACACATGGGGGGACTACAGACAAATGCGCTCGCTTTTCCTCTATCTATCTATCTATCTATCTATCTATCTATCTATCTATCTATCTATCTATCTATCTATCTATCTATTCTTCCAACAGTGTATTAAGATTGAGGCGACGGGGGCGGGGGGCGACAGTGCGGCTAAAACCAAACGCCTGAACTATTTATTATTATTTATTTTGTCGCGGTGGACTCTGTGTACGGGGCATGGGGGTGTGGTAAGATTTTTTTGATGATTATTTATTACATCGTATATACTTCTAACAAGGGAAAGTGTGAGAAGAGAGCGTCCTCCAGCGGCGGGATATCCTAACTTTTCTAACAAGAACACAGTGTCCGTTTCTTCATTAGGCGTTTTCACCTACCTGCCAAAAAGACAAATTTCTCGTGAGACCTACATTGTTTTGTTAATTTTCTTTTGTCGTCATTTAAAGTAGTTTGTTGCAAATAAGTGAAATATGTTAACACATACACTTTGCCATATTAGGGTTGGGAAGTTAGCTTGATTTCAGGTAAGTTAACTGTATTCAGGCAAATGACACTTAAACCGGACCCGAGGACCTCATTTTATGTCAGGGGTGGTCAATCTTATCCAGAAAGGGCCGTTGTGTATGCGGGTTTTCGCTGCAACTCCCTAATTAGATTACTAATTAGAGGCCTGGGTTTGAACAGCTGACCTAAAGGTTATCCCAAAAATCTGTCTACAAACCGGCCCTCTGAGGATGATTGCTGACCCCTGTTTTGAGTAATGCGCCCGGTTATAAACAAACACTTGAGTCTCTTGGCCGAAGTTAATTAGCCTACGGCATGTTTAAACTTTCCTGTAGGTGGTGCTATTATCTAAATGAGCAAAAAAGGCTGAGTGGACTGACTGTCAATAAATACATACCTGAACGTACATGAATACATACATATACAGAATTTAACTTGCAATATCCCATTCTAATTTCTCCCATTCTCACCAACAGACCGCAGCATGTGAGGACCGGCAAAAACACCTCCACCACAATGATCCTCAACACTGGCACGCCACAGGGAAGCGTTCTGAGCCCAATACTGTACTCCCTGTTTACACACGACTGTGTGTCCAGACACAGCTCCAACACAATCATCAAGTTTGCTGATGATACCAC